>PVIR01000451.1:7117-178558 GCA_004026965.1 Petromus typicus
ACACAACTTAATTCTCATTTTTTCCCATAGCCCCACCCACCCTACCACCCCCCCATATATATAAAATTTGTTTCCTTACTTTTTTGTTACAATCTCAACATTGTCCCCTTTCACCTTATTTTACATTGAGCATTTTCTATTTCACAATATATAACATACAATGCTAGGACTCATTTACATCTTCATTTTCTCAAGTGTCCATCAACTGGAGACTGGATAAAAAAGCTGTGGTTCTTCTACAGAATGGAGTACTACTCTGCCATAAAAAATGATAAGTTTGAATCATTTCTACTTAAATGGACATACCTTGAGGATATCCTCATAAGTGAAATAAATAGGTCACAGATAGATACATATCGCATCTTTTCTCTGGTATGAGAAAAGTATATTTTTACTTTTTATAACTACAGTGTATTCTATCATTTTATCATTTCCCTGTTGCTATTTTCAAACTTTAGTATTATAAAGAACACTTTGATTGTTAGCCTTTTATATAATTATACATAAGCACTATTGATTAAATTTACTGAAGATCAATTTGTATCAGTAGAATTATAATTATTTGTACTTTGAGAGAATGTTGATACCTGTTTAAGACAATTCTAACATCATCTGTCTAATCTTTTGCTGGTGTCTAGAGTCCTGGCATATTTTTAAGCAATTTCAATATAGAAAAGAGATCAGAGGTGACTCAATGAATCTGAAGCCAGTTTGGAAAAGATCAAAATGTGCCAACTCCACTTTTGTGAAAAATCACCGCTTCTGTATAAATTGGAATCATTTCTATTCTTAATGAAGCCTCCATACAATGGTGCCCAACTCCAGAACTGTAGGCAGCGATGCCAGACAGTCCATTTCCTCACTGCGTGCCCAGGATGGCATCAGTGTTTGCGTGAATTAAAGGTCATTAGTGCTAGGAATTAGCTAGCCAGTGCCAACTGAATCACCTTGAACATACTGGGGTATCTGGGAGGAGCCAAGAGCATCAACCAGACACTGATTAAAATCTACAATATTCAGTGCCTTTAGGATATGAGTATAGAGTTTTGTTGTTTTAAAATTTTATTCATGTTCTGGCATAAGTCCTGTAGGACTTTCACCATCACAACTACCTTACTTCTGGCCAAAGCCCATTGCAGTTCTTCCACATGGGGGAAGGAACACAGTACAAAATGGTCTTCAGAACAGTTTATAAGTTTAGAGACAAATCAGAATCAAGGTGCAATTTCACACGCGCCAACACTCAATACTGTGGTGTTGATTTTCTGAAGAGAATGTTAGATCAATACACTACTATGTCAAATGGACTGTAAGGTCTAAACATCTGTGATGTTTAGATCTGGCTATTGAACTAGTGGGCAAAGAGAGAGAAAAGTTTCACAGAGATCTTTTTTGAACAATAAGTAACTTACGGAATAGGTCTTGATCATGTGTTGGATAAATCCCTCTCAGAAACTTGTGGAATTATTCAAAATACATGCAACAGAAATCTAAACCAATAAGGAAAGTGTGCTCATCATAATTCAGTGTGAGAAATATCACTTGAGGTCAGATCGTGGCGTTGTGTACATTTGTGGCAGCGGTCGAAGCTGCCACATGTGCCAGTTTGTTCCATTTCATTCCAGCAAACTAGAATAGAGCAGTATTAAGGACAGAGTCCCTTGAAGGTCACTAAAATGTGAAGAAGCTGCCCTGTGGGCTGTCAGCTGAATAATCCATGGGATTGAAGAAATAGGCCTGGATTTCTTCCATAAAACAGGCCTGGCAGATTCTCATGAAATTAGGTCACTAGGCAAACGTTCCAGGCCTGGCAGTATACTTATGATTCTCAATCTCTCTTCTAAGTTGTTTTTTTAAAAAGGCTCTTTGGCACTTAGAAATTTGCTAAGGCAGTATCTGGAATAACAGAGTGGTTTGAAGGGACATCAGATGAATGCTAAATATGAAGAATATAGACAGTTTAGAAGAGCTCTGAGAATTAAGATAGAAGCTTAGCGACTGAGGCTAATGTGTGAGGTCAGAAGCTTATCAATCACACATGAAATAAGGACTCATTGAAAATGTGCAAAGGGGAGAAAGGGAGGGAAACGGAGGGGGAGGGAAGGGAAGGGGAGAGAGGAAGAGAGAGATGGGGAGGGGGTGGAAGGCAAAGGAAGAGAGAGAAGTAAGAGCTAGGTTGGATAACTGCTTAACTGCTTTCATTTAGTAATGGCCCAAGAAGGGTGGTTACACCCAAATAATTCATGGGCACCCCGGGGGTCCACCTTTGGAAGATGACTTTCAATGTGGATGAAGGACACTGTTGAAGCCCACAGCCTTTATATTGAATTACAAGCCTCATAAGGTTCTCATGTCTCAAATCTCAAGTTCTGTTTTTAGAGACACATTTTCTGGCACATTTAGTTCAGATATCTCTGAACAAATATCCATTCTAGGAGTTCTCAGGAACCCAACAATGACTTGAGTAATTTTTCTTGACCAATGACATATTACTCTCAAACTCTGTTTTAAGACTTCAGAGATTTTCTTAGCTGAGTTATTTCTTATTTCTGATTTAGCCCATAGCAGTATGGCTGCTTGAAAAAGGACAGGGACTTCTTGTAGCACCTAACTCCTCTGCTCCCTTCTAGGATGAGAGAGGCCAGCAGCCCTTCCTGTTGCTGTCATTAGCATCAAACTGCTTGGGAAGTAATCTTCTTATATTGCCTGGATGAAAATTTTCTTCTGTAACAGAAAAAGGTAATGAAAATTGACTTCCTATTGCTATGATAAAGCTCAAGTCACCCTTATTACTTGAGTCTCCAGCTGACAAGTTTTGAGTCTCTCATTGTCATGCATGGAGAGTCTGCATGCATGGAAATACTTATCATCTACTCCTGTGATCTGTGGCTGCTGCATATAGAACTCTATAAAAATAATGTAATAATGTACCATGATTTTTATAAAAAGATCATCAGACTCAGCTTATCAACTTGTGTTTTTGCAGTAGTAGGGATTGAACCCAAGGCCATTGTACTTAACAATATCCCCCCTTTTCAAATTTTTTATTTATTTTAAGCAGGCTCTCTCCAAATAAGTAAATGCCCCAGTGGGGCTGGAACTTTTGATCCTCCTGCCTCAGCATCGTAGAGTTCTGGGATTACAAGTGTGTGCTACCATGTTCCGCTTCATCATTGTCTTCTTTAAATATGCTTTTTGTTTTTAATCCTAACAAGAAAGTAGTAGATGTTGGCCACTTGTGGGTAAGAGTTTGTAAAACTGGCTGCTAGAGAAGTAGTCTTTCAGTGATTGAGATACTAGTTTCATTTCCCTGGTTCACTAGTTTCATCATAGGACAACAGATTCTTGTATTATTTAAATAAGTGTTTGATGATTCTTTTCTATCCATCTGAGAAAGTCTACATATCATACTATAAACCAAGTTATATTTAAGAAGTACTGTATATCGTATATTATTGGCAGGCTTCTGAGGGTTCTTTTCCTCTGTTCAGTTGGAAATCATGAACTGGCAAAGTGATGCACTGGCAGCAGTTCTGATGCCACCAGCTGATACCAGGTAACAGAGGGTGTCAACAGCTAACAGAATCAGCTCCCAGTCACTTCTGCTGTTGGCTGCCAGAACCTGATGCCAGCCAGTGCTAAGTCTTGCAAGTTGACCTTCTTAGGCTGGTCTTTACATTCTTCAGTGTTAACAAACTCTGAGTGACCTTCGCTCTTTTTAGGAAATGACAGCTTTGTCCAAACCTCTGAGGATAAAAAGCCTGAGCAGATGTATAGGACTTCTAGAGCCAATACTACCCAAGAAATAAGTCATAAGAGGGAGTGTAGGAGCAACACTTGAATGGACTTGAGCAGCACAGGGTAGATCAGTACTCGAGAGGGAGTCTTCAGAGACGGATGCCCGAGAAGCAGCAGGGAGATGCTTGTTTCAATGAGAGTGAATCTAGAAGCTTGCTAGAAGTGCTGGGCATGCACATTAGGAGCTCAGGTTCCTTCCTTCTGGTCTCAGCAGCTCCAGGGTGCCTTCTTCCTTCTTCATAAAGACAGCAGGATCCTTGGGGGTGAGCAGCGTGTGGCAGGGGCCATGCTGTCTGGCTGGCTGCACACCTGATGGAATGGAGAACAATGCTGAGCTGGCTGGGGAAGACACCATTGGATAATTGGGGAGGATGCTGAAGCAAACTCTTCCAGACCACCGGGGACAGGTGGAGGGGAGCAAAAGAGCTAAAGGGAAGGGATGTGCTGGTGATCTACCACGTCCCCTCTCCAGCCAGCCCCGGGACAAATGAGTCAGCCTCCCCTGTGTCTCCATATGACTGACTGCTTATCTATACCAGGCAGAAATACTAATCTAATTTGAAAGAACCACAAGGACCTGTTAAATTATGGAAAAAACGTGAATAGTTTTATGCCTGATCATAAAAATAATGAGTAAAATATCAAAGAAATTTGTTTGGGGAATACTAGTTCAGAAAAAAGCTAATAATTTTCCTCAAAGAACTTTGGAAATAATACCCAGTTTTATAGGGAAATCAC
Source organism: Petromus typicus (assembly GCA_004026965.1). Classification (NCBI taxonomy): domain Eukaryota; kingdom Metazoa; phylum Chordata; class Mammalia; order Rodentia; family Petromuridae; genus Petromus; species Petromus typicus. The sequence goes on from PVIR01000451.1 coordinate 11,654, forward strand.
TTCATTATTATTAATGTTTTTAATTCTCAAAAGTTAGTTGTGATGTTTTCTTTAAGCTCGCCTGGAAAATATAGACAAAATGATATAATTATTATGTGAATTTTATTGTCTCACCAAGAAAGCAAAAATAAACAGAAAGGCTAATTTCAGATAAGCATAGGACATCTCTGCCAGTAAGCATTCTTTGGCAAATGACTTTAATTTCCTGGGATTTGATTTCTGTGTCTATAAAATAGAGGATGGAATGAGATCACGCTTAACCACAGTCTTGAGAGATGCTGTGCACAGATATGTTCCTGGGTCAAATGAGTTTGGAAGTCACTGCACATTGGATCCTCTATGGAGCATTTCAGATCTGCACTGGTAGATCAATAGTAAGGATCTTACCGTAAAGGAACTTGTTTCTCTTTTTTATGCCAAATTTTGCAGACTGACTTGGCCCCAGCACAATTCCTCTGTTTTCCTTATATAACAATAATAAATACACTCAACTCCCTTTTTGAGAAATCCTGTCTGGATAATCTACTGAGTGCTCTGGCCTCCACATTTTATTCTTTTGTGTTGTCCAAGGCAAAAGAAGAAAAGCTGAGTTTTGTTCTTTTTCTGAGAATAGAAATTAGAATCTTATGTATGCATTATTCTCTACCTATTCTTCCCAATATTTTATTATTTTCCCTTTTTAAAATTTCTATGAATACTACAGATCATAAATTCTGTTTACATACTAAGGACCACCACTTAAATCACTGAGACTTTCTAACCATTAGCAAATCATCACTATTAAGTTAAATGTTCCTTGATTACTAAACAGAAATTCAAAATCACAGAAAGACAAATGACTAAAGCCCTTGACATCCAAACCAAATGTCCACAGTTCTTAAATAATTGTCACAAATCACTACCCATGTTACTTGACCAAGTATTTTATAAGCATCTGTTCTTTCCAGCAGTAGAAAGATGCTGGAAAGGGTTGTGTATCCAGCCTATTGTGTTGCTTCATCCCCATACAGGAAAAGGAATTGTGCTGGAGTATAAATAACATATACAGTAAAAGTGTACAAGGAACAAGCCTGCTGTGAGTTTAGATTTTACTTTTTAAATTATTTCATGAAATACTTCAAACTCAAGTTTACTTAGCTGCTTCATAACAATAGACACCTGTCCTCACTGGCACACGGACATGTTGGTGGTTGAAGTATTAGTGCGGCGTTGGTATCCACTGCCTAAATTGCTCCAGCACTTGGAACGTCTGATATAAGTGGGTTTTGATTTCTTTGAGTCCATGTTGTGGGTGCTGCACCTGGCCTTTCACAGCTGTCTGCTGTCTCCTGCACAGTCCACACTGGAGCACTTACACAATCAAGTCATGAAAAATATGCTAAAAATTATATCATAATATTAATCAATTAGGATCTTGGGAAGGACTGCATTACTATCTGTCCGGGGCTATATACGGTCCCCAGTTTAAACATGCTTGCTCTGTGCTAATGAAGGAATAGGAGCCTTCTCTAAAGCAGCAGGTGAGACATAATATCCTGAAGGTAGCAAAAAGAGTAATTGGCTACAGTTTTATTCAGTGCCTACTGGCCATATAGACAGGTACTATATAGTCACTAGTCATTTTAAGAAAGATAACTTTGGGATGGAGGATAGAGCACTTTCCTAACATGCCGAGGCTTGGAGTTTGGTTGCCAGCACAACAGATATATATACAGAAGAAACTCTTAAAGTATAAATCCTACAAGGTTCATAGATGTTTATGAGGCACTGGAATACGCCATGTTAAAATGACAGAAAGGACTCAGGCTGGTCTCTCCTTAGCATTAGCAGGCCAGTCCAGGTCTAAAGAGGGTTTTCATTCATACAGTAAAGGAGGTCAATAAAAAAGTAGACAGGAGACTGAGGAGAGGAGGAAGAACTTCTGGAACAACGGCTCTGAGGGATGAGAACACAACAGAAGCTGAACACAGGGAATTGCTGACACCCACAGCCTCTCAGGCGGGGACTCCGAGAGTCCCTCGTTCTCCTCGTGGGTCTGGACAGTGTGACTCGACACAACACTGCCTTCCAAACAAGCTTCAGTGCGAGTGTGAGGCGACACGCAGGGAGGGATGGAGGAATGGTGATGTGAGAGGAGCATTCATTTGTAGAGCCGGGGTTCACAGGAAGGCTCAAGAGACTGATTCAACCTCTGAGACAGAAAGAAACACTCCAAAGGAAGGAGATAAAACTGAAGTAGCTGAAGAAAGAAGACTTCTAGACTTGTTGCTTCCATGTGGGATGCTCAGGGAAAAATTCTTCACATGCCCTTCCTGAACATGAGCTACTCTTTCACATTTGCTGCCAACCCCAATTTGAGAGGACTCAAGGCCCCTCCCTGAAGCATCGAGTCTACTTAAATTGTCCGTAGCCGTGGCACTTGGTGTCATTGAAAAAGCAAACACAAAACGTATGCCTGGATCTACACAATCAACAACAGTTCTCTCTAGTTCTGTGGGTGTACATCTAGGAGTTTGCACAGGTTCTTCATCTTGCTGTCAGGGAACTGTTCACATTTTCCTTTTTGGAGTTCACCAAGTGATAGGTGCTTAGAGTATCTTTTATCTCACTTTTGAAAGGAAGTCCTCACTCTGGGTTCTGAACATTTCTTTCTGGTCTGTTCTGGGCCCAGAGATTTCTAACAAGGAATCAGAGCTGGTGAGGGGCTGCTTGATGGCCTGGAAAATCATGGTGTCTCTCCCATGTAAACTCTGCCTCCATGAGATCATTGAGAAAAGTCTTCTCCTCACCTTTCATCCCTTCTTTTACTTATGATCTTTGAATTTCATGGGGCTTAAGGAAATTAAAGTATTAGATTCCACCATGACTCAAGGTAATGAAAACCGTCTTCCAGGGCATCTGATGAGCTGCAGAAAATAAAGACCGTATGTGAATTCCTTCGGTCCATGGCCTTTCTCTGTTCCACGGTAGATAGTCTCACTGAATAGCGTCTCCAGGCTCATCCCAAAGTTGGCCATAGCTTGAACACCACAGCTCTGTGTTCTAGGCTTGGATCTGCTGAGAATTTACTATGTGGCTTTGGGCATTTAGAGGAATCAGATTAAACAGTTTCTTTTAAAGATTCTTCTTATGTGAAGATTCTAGTATGTAAAAATGGAACATCTCCATTAAGCAAAAACTGTGAATAAGTGTATTTCAGATGCAAGTCACACATCTTTTGATGACAGTATTTTTCAGGGATCAAAGTGTGTGCACACAGAGGAAATAGGCTCACTTGTAGAAATTACATTAATAAATTATACAGTTAAAAAGTCCAACCAGTGAACACTGCAACAGTTTCAGTTTCTCATCTTGCACTAAACAGTGACAAAAATCCACACACAGCGCTGATCAAGGAGAGTTAGTTTCTCTTAGGAGTTTGCCAATCAGAAATTCTAGACCTCTCCACTGTCTCTAGACCTTATTTGTCTGTAGCAATCCCAAGCCAAAGTCTACTCCCACCTGCCAGATCCATTCCTTTTTACCTTTCAATAGGAAGAATCAAAAGAATCAAATGTGTTTTCCTAGCTTGAGGAAGAGCTTAAAACCAGTAAGTCAAAAAATGTACCCAGGCACTTATTATGGAATTAGCACTTTACCAAATAAAAAAATATTCTTTGTTGTATGTTATTCTCTTACACTGGAGCAATATTTGAGTGGAACTACTTCCTCTTGTGTATTTCCTGCATCTTGAGTGTATACACATTTTGAAAAATGCTGGCCTGAGCTTAGGGAGGAAGTATAAAACCTGGGAAGGCTGAAAAAGCTAATTGATTAACTTAAAGTATAGTTTGTAGTTCAGCTTTGTTAAATCCATACTGAGTCTGAGATCAAAATTTTCTACTCGGTTTTTACTAAGGGTTCTAAAGGTATTGTTTTCTTTTCTTGAGGAAGAATTTTCCCCAAGAGATACCTAGTTTATTATGGCATTTCCTATCTGTCAGAAGATAGGAAATGCCATAATAAACTAGGTTCTAATATACATGAGAAAAGAAAGTGTCTTTGTATCCCTGCACCGGGCATAGTCCCTGGTGCTAGTAAATTCTCACCAAATGTTCATTGACTATGGCCACTAAACTAGTGAATGAATGAGAGAATGAAGACCTTCATTAATAAAAACTAGAAAGGCACTCCTTGTGAGTTATTTAGCCCTCCGAAGACTAATACTAAAGTGTAAGAAGCCTACTGAGTATATATAAGAATTGTTCCATTTATCAGAAAAATATTTACTAAGCACTTATTATATACCATGTGCAGTTTAAATTGTGTGGCATACAGTAGTGAATATGAATCTAAAAAGTTCCCATTGTCTGAAGAAAGACATAAAAAAAGAATTTCACATGATTTCTTATGATGCTAAGAGGAAAAAGAAAAGCAAGGTAAAACTGTATTTGTGTGAGCGACAGGAGGTGCGGACATGAGCCAAGGAGAGAGAGATGGCAGCCAAGAGGGGCCAAGAACCACAAGAAGGAGCTTTTGTAAGACAAGCTGGATTCATTTTATTCAAGTGTAATGGCAAAGCACTGGGTACTTGGACAGGAGAGTGACGTAATCTGATTTATACTTTAAAAGATTATTGTGCTTGTTTTATGAGGATAGAGAGGAAGCTGGGCATAGGGTAGAGGGATTTTTTATTAGCAGGGCAGACAAGCAAATAATGATGGCGAGAGTAGAAGATGCCAACAAGCAAGGTCACTAGACGCCGCTCCCTCTGCATTTCATTGGCACGTACATTCCCCTGCAGACTCTGTCCTGAAGCCCAGTTCTTCCAGCTCCAAGAATAAGAGTATAGAGAAAAGCACCCTGCAAGCATACTTCGTACTTCATACATGTAGGTGTGAATGTGCTTCTTGTCTCTTCTCAGGTCTACTTATACCCACAGGTGGACCGATTCAAGATCAGCTCAGAACATCCAGCTGAACCAAGTCATGGTGGTGCTGGCCTGGAAGACTCACCTGTGGATTATTGCCAAGATGACATCAAAGGAATCAAGAGGGGAAGATTCTGTGCCATTGGTTTTCTGGGGAAGCTTGCTGCTCTAGTTTTCCTGATCTGAACTCAGCTGTTCCTGCTATCAGAGGAGTTTGAGTCCTCACTGTCACAGGGAATGTCTGCCATTCTCATCACGAGAGCTCTGGTTGTCACCTTCAGTGCTACTCCCAGACTCCAGTGTGGCCTTGTGTCACAGACCCTTTACCTGCCTGCTAGACTTTCCAGCTTCCACCACTAGCCTTTGGTCCTTTCCAATGCAGGCCCTTGATACAGCTTTGCCTGAAACATCCAGGCCCTCAGCTGGATTCTTTGGGCCTCTAATGCACAAACAGCTCTCTTGCATTTCTCTGACTGTCTCGGTGAATAATATAAAATAATCTTAAAAATTATGTGTCCTGTATTAAATCCGTTCCTTTGCAGAGCAGATCCTGACTACAGCAGATTGTAAAATTTTTATGGAAGCCCCTGAAATGAACAAAACAAAAGGCACTAGGGAAAGAGACACTTTATAAAGTATGAAGGGCAGAGGCACCAAGCATAAGGGGATCTTCTCATTCCAGCAGAGAGACTTTTGTGGGCTAGGAAGAGAGAGAGCAAGCTAGGGATTGAGACACACTAGGTAACCCTCCGAATTCCTAATAAGGACACAGACGTGGAGGAAAAAAGCATTTCATTGAGCTTTGTACTGATTATCTGATTTTTGACACTAGAAATCTAGAGAAGGAAATTTTGCAGCAATTCTGTGCAGGTTTGGCAGTGTAGGAGTTATCTGATGTTGGAATTTCCTGGAAATGTTCTTGGCTTTCTGTGAACAAAGGAACAATATTATTTAATTTGGGGCTGTTTGAGAAAAAGTAGGGTGATCCAGCTCGGTTGCATTCCTGTTGGTAAGTTTCCACCATTTCAGTTCACCAGAGAGAGATGGAAGCACAGTGAAATGAGAGGAGAAATTCATGAACAGAGGCAAGAAAAATTGCTTTTGGCTCCAGAATCATCAGGTCCAGTCTGGGTCCTCCAGATGCAGCACTTGGTCTATCACTGGAGCTTCTCGGAGTTTCATTGTCTGACCAGTGTCTGTAATCCTGCGTCCTTCCCTTTTTCCTACTGCTCCACTTAACAGAGGAATGAGTTTTCCTGGCAGGGAAAGTGGAACAAATGTTTATTTGCCAAAAAAGTATTAAAGCAGCATATACACATATGCACGAACATACACACATAAATCTTTCAGTCCCTAGAAGGAGTATCTTTTAATATATTTCTAGCCATCTGAAGGTCCACTGGTCATTTAGTTCAGTAAGGAGCCAAATAATATAAGAAGTACAAAATAAATTCAAGGACCAAAACTGAAAGGTACCGAAATGCTTCATTCTGAAAGAGGCTGAAAGATAATTTGCTGAGAATCAATACACAATTTGCATAGAAGGTTGTGACTGATTCAACCATGTCTTCATGTCTGGAGCGAGTTTTACTGCTTTGTCTACCATGAATGCAACAAGAAGAATCGATTGAAACTTTGGTATTAGATCATATTTGTGATTGGTTATTGTTGAAACTCATAGTGAGTAAAGAAACTATTCAATAGTAGAGTGGTTTACGCCAAATGAAGGCTTCAAAAAGCTGGCTCTTCTTACTCCGAGGCCTACATCACACTCTTCTCTCTGCCAGTGCCTTTTTTCTCACTGCCATTGAATAGACTGTCCCGAGAAGCTTTTTCTTTTTCCCTCTGTTTTCAAGTTCTGCCCTATTTCAAAGCAAAACTCCAGAGAGTCTAGGCAAAGAAGGTGGTTCAGACACCATTTTACTGAAACTCGATGATTTTCATCTTTTGCAAACCCCTGCAAAGAAGCAGAACTTTGAAATTTATTTGTACCATCTACAATGTCAACTGTTTGCAAAGGATCCTGATTTAGTTCTGCTTTTACAGGGCATGCTTTTAGAATCACGTGGAGGATGAAATCGCTTAGTAGTGAAGGAAAGCAGTTCTCTGCAGAACACCTATAGCTTGATGAGGGCGTGCCATTTTCCACCTCACCTTGTGCGTACAGAAGCTTCCAGACATGAAGTTTGGGGTCTTCATGTTTCTCATCATGTTTCTCTGGAAAATCTCTGAGATCTCTTTTCCCTAAAGTCTATATCGTATAGTGTAACCTGAGTTCAGAGAGGGTCTACTTTGAATGTATCTCCTTAGGACTTCTGGAAATTCATGGCAGACCACTGGTTCTTCATTTACATTTGAACCATATCAGCCAAGGAGGAGAAATGGACTTAAATTTTATTTGACAGTTCAAAAAATGTCAAATTAAAAATGTGGTAAAAATCATCTGGAAAAGTTTGGGTTTCACACACAATAATGCACACAATAACTTGAGCTAAAGGACAATACAGAGAAGCCACCTTATAATAGATGCCTATTGTAATATCAAGAAGGACATCAGCTCTCAACTAAGGACAATCAGTGGCAATGGATTCTATTTTGTATCCACAGAAATGAAAAGGAAAGAGAGTTGCTAGTGTAGGTATAATGGGACCATGTTGTATGAATCTCTGCCACCTTGCTCTACAAAAATTTAGTGCAAATTCTTCAAAAACTACCTTTAACCTTAAAAAAGTTAATGTTATTGAGTATTGTCAAGAAACTTGTTGCAATTGCTAGTGAGATAAATATTTCCAACAGATATGGTGACCAGAGTGGTATAATATTCTCAGAATCAGGGTAGAACTCATTCTGCATTAGTACTGGACTAGCTTAAAGACCAAGTAGTAACAATAAAGGTAATAGTGCTAATACTCATACCAATAACACCACAGTGTCTCATTTAATCTTTTCAATTATTGCTTAAGGTAAATGTCATTAAGCCATATTACAGAGCAGGGAATCACAACATAGAGAATTTAAGCAATTTACCAACCAAGAGTCATCTAAGGCAGAATGACAGAATCAGAATTCAAGACTGTAGTTGTAGGACTACAAAGTCTGTATTTTTAATCACGATGTTCTGTGCTCTGTATCTTCTCCATAATAATGCACAGGCAGAGGGAAGCTCTCCTCATGGTGGCTGGGATGGGTGGTACAGAGTAAGGGAGAGGTGGTGGGGATTAAGATACAGGGCTGACCTCCCTTAGAAGAGAGCCTCTTGTGCTTGATTTCCAAGTCATAGAGATGGCCTCAAAAGTGAAAGAATCTCATATTTTTTTCTCCAGTGATTTAATGTGCAATGCATGCTCCATTTATAAGTTCTTACCTGGAGAACAAGAACTCAGTCTCTCGTAACATTCATGGAAGAATATTTACCATTTACTTGCTAGCTGCTCATTCATTGGTGGCCCTGTGGAAACACAAGGCAGAGGCTTGACAACCATTGCCAATAAAGTGCTTTATAGGTCCAAAAGAACTTGAGTTTTAGTTACAGTTTCATATGAGAATGACATATTCAGAAAGAAACTTCTAACATAAATTTCCTGAACAACAAATGTTTCTCTTTTGGATAGTTATAACCTTCACCCTTACTTTTAATTTGAAACTTTCAGAACAAACAAGAAGACATAGTCAACTCCTGGGCCAAAACGGCAAACCATGCATATGTAGATTTATGTAAATATTCATGCAAATCAGGCTCAGTCCCTGGGCCCTTGGGAAGTTGGAAATGGAGCCCTTGGTACAGCAGAGGTCAAATATTCTTGGCTTAGAGATCAATTCTCTGCACAGATTTCGTAGGACAACGGCAGCCCTTATACACAGCAATCTATGAATGCTGCACTAATTCCATGCTTGAGTAGTTTTCTGTCATAATTAGGCAGGGGTGACCTGGCTCACAGAAGAATGAAACAGCTCCCATATTGGGGTTATCTCAAAGGCATCCGACAGCAGTGGAGTCTACTTTATACCACTGTTATTTCCCATCCTTGCTTTCACAATGTTTTCCTATGTCCATTTCGGTACCTCAGCTCATACAAGAATGGCTTTTCTATCTTCCACTGGCCTTGCTTTGAATGCTGAATTTCCCTAACTGACCTAAAAGACAGGATAGTCTAGATCACTAGCCAGGGAATGCCTCAGTGTCAAGTAACCTGGTGCCCTGAAGTATGAGCACCTTCCCAAAAATGCTGCAAGAACAACACCAGTGAGATTAACAAAGGGTGTAGGAACAAACGAATCCAAAATGGCGACTACCATTTGTGTCAATAAGATACTGGAGATGTGAGATCTTAACTCCAAGAAGACCAGCAGAGGCAGAATTTCTCACAAAGACCAATAGATTTTGCAGTGTCCTTGTGCGAGCTTACTAGATAACCTGGGCTGGGGGGGAATCTAGTGTCAGTTCCTCCATCTTGGTTGGGACAGAGGGAAGAAACTGTGCAGTGTGCACACTGATAGTACCTAATCCAGGATAGACCTGAACAAATGACATGAGCCAAAAATAGCCACCCCCATCCCTACGTGTGCCTTGGCTATAGAGTTCACAGGCAGCAGTTTTGTCCTTTTCTACTGCTTCTTCAAGTTCAATTAATCGTATTGAGAGGTCAGACTTTGAGCACCACCAACCCTTTCTGCCCACCAACAAATCTCAGACAGGAAAATGTTAACAGTTCCCAATGCTGGCCACATTAAATCTACTGCCGTGCAGAGCAGCCTCATTGTCTCCCTAAACATTTCGTCCTCTCGCCTGACAAAGTGAGAATGTCCCTGTTCCCTTAACGCATTTCCAGGACTGTGGCCAATGGCAGACACCAGGTCATTAAGTACATTCACAGCTGAATGACTAAAGAGGGGATATGGTAGTTTTAATTAATCCTTTGCAACTGAGCCTTGTGTTCCTTGAATAAGGTGATTATTTCTGAGTTCCTCTGACTCCTCATCCACAAAACTGAATTCAAAATGCCATTTACCTCCAATGAAGTGGCCTGGATAATAAGAACAATAAATATCTGAAAGTACTTACAAATATCTATTTTCTAAGCAGAGAAAAGGAAATTGGAGAGTTTAGAATTAGCCAAAGTCTATGATGAAAAACAATCTGGATAAAAGTTACAGTCAATTTGTTGACTAAAAAATGAAAATGAAATTAAAAGGGGCAGAGTGGGCATCCCAAAAGTTTGCTCTGTCTGGTCTTTACCAGAGCCAACAACTGGGGGACAAGGGTAGAGTGGGGTGGGAGAGCCTCAAACGAGACAAGAAAACCCAACAAATGACACCATATATAGGGAAATGGATCAAAACCCAGCTTTTAGTTTAGCAGATCAGTACTTTCATCTAAAGTACTGATCTAAAGTATATCTAAAGTATAAAGGACTCTCACCTGCAGTTAGGTACGAACCAGGTATGCAGTACCAATATTTGAAAGAGAAAATTGTTCTTGCTTCTAATTAAAAGGTATTATATTCTCAGTTGGCTGTGTTGTCTGAGAAGCCATTAATCAAAGAAACCATTACATCTCTACTTACATTCATTCCATTATTGTATCACGTGAGTTATGTTCAAACATTTATTGCCCAATAATTTTCAGAGAAAAATGTAATAACTTGGGTGGAGATACTATTAATGTGAAGAGATTTCTGGCACAGGAGTTAATGAAGTGCACGAAGTAACCCTCCAACCCCAATTAGAATGAACTTTCCCAAATTCCAGAGTTAATGGGTAAATTCCAAATGCCGTAAGTGAGATGCCTAGATTATGGCAGCTTTCAGTGAAGGTCAATTTAGTCCGAGGCTTTTTGCAAGGATAATACCAGATAAACAAAATCAGGGCATCTTTCTCATCCCCAGAACATTCAAAGCTATTTCTTACATTCCCATTAATTTTTTAACAATGGCTTTCATTAAACCTTTATATAAAAGGAAATGTTTATATGAAAAAATTACTTTCTAAAATAGGCAGTAAGTTCTTCCTTTCTTAACATTTCATGCAGTAAAACAATATCATTACAAAAATAATTCTAATAAGACTTTATAGGTTATTATAAGAGAATTTATCATGTGTTGCCTTTTATCACTGTGCTTGTCAAACCACAGGATTATGAGATAAATGGTAAAGGTGGTCACATAATATTTGCTTTAGGAAACCCGAGCAGTTAGAAAAAGACTCCGTATTTCCACTAAACAACTTAGGTACAGACTCTTCAAATGCCAGAGGTTTACCGCAGGCCTGAGGTAGGAAAATGGGCCTGATAATGAGAAATTTGGATTTAGAAGCAGTCAATCACCGCATCTTCACATTGGACATGACCTCGGGAGTTATCTGGACCAGGCAGGTTTTTCCATTTAGAGAAGAGGTATGTCCTGAAGCCGGGGCATCCAATTACCAGGCCTCAGGGATAAGATGGGATCTGATGGGAGGGAGCCCTGCAGCTCAACAGGGAGGAGCTTTCAGTCCTTAGCAACAGAACACAGGTGAAGTAAAATAACATGCGAAACATAACGTATAAGAGACAGATGCAGAGGCCTGGGTTGAAGGCGGGGTGGTGGAGACAAGCCCCCACTCACCTGTCCTCACTTCCCCCTTTCTTGGCTGGGGAGTCATTAGTAAGATCTCAGAGAGACGGCATGGGTTAGGACTTTTTGGCTGACAAAATAAAGAGGTTGATCTGAGTGCACACAAACCTCAATCAAATCAGGATGATGATGTTCACACCACTGTCTCAGACCAAGAGAGACAACCTACGGAGGAGACTAGAGTTTGGAGACTGGTCATTAGATCTTTCTTCCTTTCAATATGCAGACTGACACACAGCCACACACTTCTGATTCCACGGGGAGAGGTGGGTCCAGCTTGAGTAGGACCCTTCAGTCATGGTGAGTAGGGGCAGTGGGGAAGGAGAAGGGAGAGAGAGGCACAGGTCCATGCAGTAGGCACACAGCTGGCCACGGGCAGGGTGTCACTTTCTACACAAAAAGTTTTGGCTGCACACAGGCACATGTGCTCAGCTGAAGGAAATTCAGCTGAAGAGGCTGGGCTTGTGGGTTCACTGCGAGCCCTAACTCCAGGTTTAACGTAGCTATTGTGCTGCTTTACCACCTAGGAAAGATACTGTACACGGGACCCAGGATCTTCCAACCTAGTGATGACATGAGTTTAAAACCCAGCCAAGAAGTTCAAGAGCAGAGGCAAACCTGTTAATTGAGAAGGAAAAAAAAGTCAGGGAGGGACTTTAACTCAGGAAGAAGAGGAGCAGAAGGAGGCAAAGTTCTGATGGAGACCATTAGTCTGGCCCATTAACACAGGTAAGGAGCCAGCTCACATTTGCCTGCTAGGGTGGGCTGGGGTCTGAAGTAGCCTGGTGAAGTCCTTACCACCTGAGGGACAATCCAGGTCCCTTGAGAGACTGATCCTGTTTAGCGGAGTCACTTTGAATAGGTGCTTCTATTAAGACTCCTCTGGAATCCAGATGACTTCAGGTTTCAGGCAGTGACTGGAGACTGGGCACTTCTGGGCTTCTTTATAAGTCGTGAAAATACCATAGTTGTTTTTACCTTCGTGTCGTTGGGCTTGATATGGGATGAGACAGATAAGGTAAATTTGAAGTAAAATGCCAGGTTTTGGAGAGACACTCCATAAGTGATTAACATGCCTCTGTGCAGATCTGGGCATGAATCTGGACTACAGTTTAAGGTAATAAAAGAGACAAGTAAAAATGTTTTATGAAAGTAAAAATGTTAAGCTTTGTTCTGCACTTAGTTACCCATTGAGCATTGGCAGACCCAGGTTCTAAATTCCTCACCGCCTGCGGAACCCACAAGGATTGGAAGTCCCCAAGAGTCCAGGATGGCCCAGCAATGAAACCCAGGAATGCAGGAAGGCAGCAACAGAGAGCTTTGCAAATAGATTCCTGGGTCCTGGTTTCCAATTAGGTCTGAGGCCAGGCTCCAGGTACTGCAGACAAGAGGACAGTAAGGTGTGATCTTGGAAGAACTAGAAACCAGGAAAGTGGCCTTGAAATTGGGAGGAGTTGTACAAGTCAGCGGTCAAACTCTTGGCCCAATAGGGCTCTAGTTCCCCAGAAAGTGGTAGCGTGAGCTACTGACTGACAGGTGTCCCCACTCTTCCTGGTACAGGATTATATTCCAAGGGCAAGGACTAGGGAAGCTTTCAGGAACAGAGGAAGTTTTGGAAATATGGGGTGTAGACGATGAGGATCAAGAAGATTATTAGAATCCGCTTGGTCTAAGTGACATCCGTGGAGAGGGGACATCTTGGTTTCTCCTTTTTGACAACAGTGTATCTCTCTGGACTCTTCCCTAATACAGTAAAGAGAAAGAAGGGAAAACTGTCAGGTTCCAGCAACAAATATTTGAGCCCAAATAAGCAGAGAGGTGTTGAAAATATATGTTCTCTGAAAATGAATACAGTGGGTGAATATCTTCTCAGCTAAAACTTACAAAGAGTTCTAAAGAGAGATCCCAGGAAATTACTTCAAGAGCTGCTCATATTCATCACCTTGTGATGCTTTTCAAGCATAGGAGGAATAATAAATTAAGCCTCCATCTCACTGTGGTACATGTTTTACTCATTTGCTTAATTTGCTAAAGATTTGCATGTCACGTGGCTGCCAGAAGAAAGACATGGAAACATTTAGAAGACAGACCCAGGGCATTGACTTCAAACGCCCACTCCTGATATTCCTGCCAAGAAATAACAAAATATTTGTCTCTGAGATAGTTAACCTCTCTTCCACACACAATCCACAGCACATTGCTTTGGCAGGCTCTGTGCGATTCCTTGCTCTCCACAGAGGACGGTAATCATTCTGCTTAGAATCTCAGCTTTTCCCACCAAGATGAGAAACACCAGGAACACACACCATTTTCCAACAAAATTAGCTTGTCTCAAGACTATTTTTCATCAAATTTAAGGGTAAATGTCAAAGAAGTGTTTCGCTCTCTTGGGACCAAGAAGCTGTGATTCCAAAGGCAGAAGAAATACAGAAGAAATACAGGTTGTAGCTCTCATGGCCACAGAGTTTTTATCCACCCCACTCTCTCCTAGTCCCTGTGATGCAGGCCTTAGATGGAAAACAGACACCTTTGTGTGTAACCTGAGGGTGGCCAGGCTGAGAGTCTTCTTTTGTTTCTCAAATTCCTTCCCCTAAAGGACTCTGGGTATATTACATATAAAACGAACTGCTGGCTTTTCTGACATATTCTGTCCAAGTCGGAATTATACACATGTGCCACTCACCAGTAGAAGATGATTACTTATTCAGTAGAAAGGAGCTTTGAAGAACAGCGGGACACAGTTCCATATAAATGACACATTCTATCTGTTTTTCAAATAATTCATGGAAAATACTGACATAAAGTGCCAATTATTTTTTCCCCATGAATAGGGCTGGCAGTCTTATTGTACACTTTAAAAGTCACTTACGATTTGCTCATATTTTTTAATTCTCCAGGGAAAAGGATGTATTTTCTTTGCTCTAAAGATTAAAGTTCAATTTGACTTCATATTTTGTGAAAGGGACCCTTAAAGGCATCACATTCTCCTATCCAAGATATCGCTACAAGTGATAAGTTTGGTGATTGATGTCTCTTAGGAGAGCCTCCGGAGGCCATATCCTAGTTAAAATAACAAAGTATCCCTCCTTTGGATGAATCCCAGTACATCAAGGTGGTCATTGTTTACTGAGCTAAAGTGAGCCACTTGGTTTGAGACAGCTCATTTTGCACCAGCGTTGAATGCCTTACCTGAGTAATTCAACTTCTAACAGAGCCGCCCACAGACCCATTCTCATTGTTCCATTTAAATGAGAGTTAGCTGCTGCTGCTGTTGTGTACAAGCCCAAGACTCACTATCAGAAAATGGTTCACTAGATAGTATATAGAAGCCTGGTGGCTGTAGAATTGTGGGGAGAGTGAGTGAGCCCGAATGGACACACTTTCATTTCTTACCAACAGGCTGTGCTTTATACACAGGCAGACATGGCAGAGAAAGGAAGGAAAGACAAGGTGGATGCTGTCGTGGGCAGCTGTAGCACTCAGACAACAGAAAAGAGCAGACTCTGGAAAAACAATGGTTGAAAGTCCATGGGACTCTCCACAGGCCATCAGTGCCACAAACCCAAGGAGCTCAGAGCAGCACCAGCACAGGGCATGGTGGCTGCAGTTTCAGTTTTGAGGGTCAAGAAATCCAAAAGGCTGGGATTAGCAAGATACTACTCCAGGCATAAGGCTCCTTGACACATTTGCTCAAGACAGTTCAGGACAGGCAGTTATCTGTACCCCAAACACTTCACAGTCCAGCTGCGTGCCAATAGACTACTGTAGCTGTGGGCTTAAGGATGTGTGTCGTTATGACTTCTCAACCCATTGGCTATGATCAAGTGGACACACGTTCAATAGAACTGTCACCATGCTGAGTCTCAGGAGGTTCCCGAAGCTGACATGAGGAACCTACCTCCCCTCTTGTAGATAAGTTTGCAGGTTCGCAGACTCCTGTCATGGAAGAGTAATTTTTAACATGCACCAGTAAGAGGCATGGGAAGGTTTTACTAGGCAGAGATTTCAGAATTCACTTGAGAGAGCACAGGTGCTCAGAGAAATGAGACGTGTTATTTCCTGGAACAGGGAACATTTCTGCTTTTCTTGGAGGGATAGAAGTCCTGGGAGAGGGTGGCTCACTCCCTAGAAAGGTAGGAGCTCACTCTATGGGTAGGGGCTCAGTTGGTTTTTAAATAAATAATTTAAACATTCTTTGGATCCTCTCAACCTGTCCCTTTATCTTAGAATCAGACTCCTGCCCTTTGCCTCCTCGAGTAACCCAGTTTATGGACTTTCTGTTTGCCTGAAGAATTTTGGTGTGAAGGGTCTGGTAGGGAAGGAGTCTAAATTTACCCACAGGAATGCTAATATGACCCTCCGTAGGTAGCTTTATGTAGGTCCTGGAAAATGCGATCTCCTTGAAAGTACTTCTAGTTATGATTTCCTTGTTTCTTTTTAACTCATCTGCTCCCTCTACTCTTCAGTGCATTCTGAGGGCGTGGTTCCATGAGCTGTTTCTGAGCATCATGAAACAAAGTCCCTTGGTCCTGGTGTGAGCACCAAGGCAGAGGCAGGAACTGAACTGCTGCCTCTGGATAGATTCTCACAATGGTGATTTATTCATGCAATAATATTTCTCTCTCTCTTTTTTTAAACCAGTAGTGTTGGAGATTTTCAAAGTTCAAGTTGGACAAGTTCAGTTTTCTCTATGATTTTATCCTTTGTCGGGAATGATATGATCTCCCATTTTGCACTGTAGCTTCCTGCTTCTTTTAGGAAATAGTCTTCTATATCCTGGCAGTTCCTTGTGATCCAGGGGAAGCAGCCCTGATTCTTCTGTCAGACAGTGTTATCCAATCGTTCTCCAACCTGCTGACTCTCCTTGAGATTTCTACAGTCATCATATGAAGGCCTCAAAATCTCTTCTATGTTGGTCCAAGTTTGGAGTAATGGATAGAAAATTCCTTGTATTTTCTGAAAACATTGTATTGTGTTTCACGGATGTCATTTTTTTGCAGAATCTGTCCAAGTGGAGAAAAAGAAAATAATTTCTGAGTCTTGGCTCAGAAAAACATGAAGATAATCTTACCAAAGAAAGTGTAAGATGTTCAAAAACAATCGAGAAGGCATTTTTATCTCCTCCCCCAAAGAAAGTTGCAGCTTATTCTTTTTCAGAAAAGTCCCTGACTTTTGAACTCTCTGGCTGCTCTCATGAAGTTTCACGTAGTTCCTATTCCATTGTTGTTGATATAATTGTGAACCCTGGACAGCAATGTGCCTTAGATCAGAGGAAGGAAGAGCCTGACATCTTTAGAAGCTGAACCTTTAGAAAGCTACGTAGTCTTAATAAGAGAGAAGACAGCAGGCAGAGTGTGAGAATGAGATAAAATAGGTCTCAGGATCCAGGAAAAAACTAAGAAGTCCAGTGCCAGAGGTTGGGAGGTTAAAGAAAACAGAGCCTCAGAAATGTCTGTATGTTGGCCATATAGAATTCCACTCATGAGAACATGGGGCCAAGCCTTCAATTCCTACTTTGTCAAATGCTCTTTCCATAGTTTCTGCTGGGGAATGATTCCTTTTCATAGTATGTCCAAGACCTGAAATTGAAGGCTAGTGATGAAGAGGATATAATGCAGTGTTACATGGCTCTACTGAATAAGAATTTTTCTCATGATCTCCATTACCTAATATAGACCTCTTCCTTTTATTTGTTCATTTCTACACGCCTAGAATAGATTATCGCACGAGTTCCAACTTCTCGGGCCATCTGGAAGCTGTGGATATATGACATCTCTAATCTGAAAGCACATCATCCATATTAATATATCAAATTCTGAAAAATGGCTGCTCACTGTCTAGAGCTTTTCCTGGCAAAGAGTAGTCTGAGAACAGCTCTTCCTCTTTCAAGAGAGAGCTGAGAGAGAAAAGATGGTGAGATGGGGCTGGAAGACAAGAAGTGGGTGTTGACGGACAGCTAAAGTTTCAGCAGTGTAAAAGCAGACAAAAATTAAAATGGATAATAATACATGCATGTACTTGGTCGCACATTTGTAATTCACAACATATCAAGTACTGACTATGTCCACCAGAGGATCCAGTGAGAGGAATCGTGGTGGTTTCTAACTCTCTTCACACTGAAGAAGCAGAAACCAAGAATTCTGGAGAAGGACCAGGTAGTGCAGACAGAGTCATTTCTCCCCCTTCTTCAGGGAAGTGCATGTGAAAACTAAGAGCACTAGATTAGGGTCTGGGTTCCAGCTTTAATTTTATCATCCTGAGCAAGTCTCTAGATTTTGCTGGCTCTCAATTTCCACCACTACAGAACAAGAGGCTTTATGATCCTAGCTCAGTAGGAAGGACATCATTATCCAGTAGGCTACTGGGTACTGTTATAGAAGGCAGAAGGGTGGCTCAGAGGGCAGAAAAGCCAGCTTGCCCTGGGGGAAAGATTGGAGCAGCTCCCCAAACTGAGGTGGGCTTTGAACAATGAATATAAATTCTTCAGACAAAAAGGAATGGTGAGTAGAGGGCCAAGGGACTCATCGTTTAGTCTGTGTCCCTATTTTTCCACTCAGTAAATGCTAAGTGAGAATTTATTACAACTATTAGTTGTTATGTTTATTATTGGTTATTTTTAACTAACACTATTTTAGACACTATAATGTAGTACCAAACCAAGCATTCTCTGCACCTTCAAAGTCTACAACCCAGTGAGAATGAGACAGAATAGAGGAGGTAAGGAAACATCATCATGAAATAATTAAATGATATAATAAAACATGATTCTCAACAGTGATAACTGTTACAAGAAAAGGCAAGCAGGATGAAAGCATAGACACTTTGGGTAAAGGTAGCACATATTTTGGATTGGGTCATTATGGGTCTCTATGGGAGGGTAAAATTTGCACAAAAATCCAGGATCCAGGAGGAATCCTCAGCAGGGGAGATTAGCCTATGTACAGACAGTGGGTTGGATACAGCAGGAACATGCTGAGCTAGAAGAAGGTTAGGTGGAGGTAGTCAGAGCATCAGGGGCCACATCTTATGTGGTCTTGTAAGCATAATGAGAATCGATTTTATCTGCAAGTGTAGAGATAGACAGCAGAGAGTTTCAGTAGGTGAATTACATGAGATAATTAATGGGATCATTTCCAAAGGGTAGATGTGTATTGGAAGGCTGGGGTCAAGGAGTAGGGAGGGTAAGAAGAGAGCTAATTAGGACAATGTCATCATAATACTCGAGGTCAGAAATGTTGGCAATGTCCATCGCAGCGTCATTTGTGGAGATGGTAAGAAATAGAGGATTACCTGAAATGTTTTTTAATGGAGTCAGTTGATGTGTTGAAAGTGAGAAACACAGAGGAAAAGGAAAAACATGACTCTATGTTTTGGCCTGAAAAAATACTGGTCCTTTTTTCTAATACAAGACTAAGAATAGAAGATATTTTACAGAGAGAAAGGTAAGTTCTGTTGGGATATGTTGAGGTTGAGATGTGAAACATTTGGAGATGCCTTAAAGGCTTATATGAAGGCAGATACACTCCTTAGACAGTAAACAGTGCATGTGTAGAAGTCAGATAGGTCTAGATGGGAGTCTACCCTAGTTGGATAGAGAAGAGTCTTATGTGATACACATGAAGTCAGATTTTACCCTATAGCTAAAGAGAACCTCCAAGGACCCTATGTGGGTGCTCATATTGTCAGTTCTCAGATATAGAACATTGTTCTTCCTGTAGATGGGATGGATTGGAAGCTACAGAACCAAAAGAAAAACCTAGCTTTTTTAATTCAAGAGAGTGCAGACAAAGCAGCAGGAAGGAGGTTTAACAATGAGAAGGCAAAAAGGATTTAGATATTTTGGGCTTAAGGAGGTCCTTACAAGATAAAGACTCTAAAAGCCAGCTTGAGTCAAAAGGCTGAGCTTGTGATGTTGGTTTGGAAGCCTTTGACATATGGGTAGATGTGAGAATAGGTCAGAATAAGGCCAACGGATACGCTATTAAATATGGAAAACACTGAGCAGAGGTTCTTCAGACAACCAATATCTGGGCTGATTGAGATGAGAACCATGCAAAGGAGAAGACACAGGGTGAGATCACATATAAGTTGACTCAGCCTCTGTGCTGTACGATAACTCTAACTTCAAGTAGCATTAACAAAATAAGCATCAAGAAATGCCAATGATATTGGCATATCAGTGTTCAGCCTTGTGGGATGGAGTTGCAGAATTCTGCAGGAGCATAATTCCTTAGGCAGAGTTCACTAGAAAAATCTCAGCCTGATACCAAGTGTATTTGCCTTTGTTTCATCAAGGGTGCGATCCCAAGTTGCAGAAAAGAGAGGGTGTAAAACTGCGAAAGAGATGCCTCAGGATGCATCATACAGTTGATGTCCACCAGCTCCATCTCCATCTCCATCTCTGACCTGTCAGGGCTTTTCTTTAGGGTTATGAACTTTTGCACTCTTTAGCGTGTACATGTATGATACCTTGCAGGGGTCCTTGTGTCAACAAGAAAGCCCTAGGGTGGAAGATTAGAGGCACAGAACAAGGAAAGGAAGGTGGGATCACGTTGTGCAATGTGGGTCTGAAACTGTACAGAAAAGGATGATGATGCTCTAGCGATGGGTAAAAGAATAAACAGGAGAGGACAAGATTCAAAGCGATACTTAAGAGGTATCAGATTCAGTAAATAAACGCAAAAGTAATAATGACTCTGGGATTTTCTATTTACTCATCTACACATATTGTTTTAGGACTTGATGTTCCTGACACTGTTCTCAGCTCCTGGCATACATATTTCTGTGACAGTCTTGCAAGGATTATTTACAGTGTCATTTTCAAGACAAGTTTACAGAAGAAGCTGATGCTAATAGAGTTGGCCACCTTGGCTAAGGTCACACACTAGTAAGGAGCAGATCTGGCATATGACACCAGCTCTATCCAACTCCAAAACCCTTTCTCCTTCCCTACCCTGGAAACTCACACTGGCATACATTCTGTATCAGGATGTCTTGTGAGAAGCTCATAGGTCAGCATCATTTAAAAATAGTTACCCAAGCGTTGTAATGTGTGTCTAGGCCTGGGAATAACAGCCCCATTAAAACAAAGTAAAACCGACCAGTGATTTAAAATATAAGTGGGCATTCATTAGGGCCTGCTTTTTCATGAGTGTAAAGATCTCCTTGGATGCTAAAGCCAATGGGGAATTTGTTCCTTGAACTTCAGATATTTAAGCAGCAGTCAGGACTCAGGCAGAGGGATCATTAACCTCCTAACATTCCACACTTGCCAGAGAGCCCATCACTGCATTTGATAGCACTGTCCTTCCTTGTTCTTTTATTGCTATGTGATCTCTTGAACTGAGTTCCTCCAACTTCAAATAAAAAGACATGTCTCTGGGTTCTGTCTGGTAAAATATAAATCTTAAAAAAAAAATCAAACTTCAACTAGAAAAATCTGGTTTGGATCAAAGTAACTAAATCATTAATCTGGATCTTTCTCCAAAACTGGATCGAGCCCAAATCCAAGCCATGATATATATGGAAGAGGCCAGCTATTTAGAGAGATATTAATTCTTTCTTGTTGTTGATGTGTTCATGCTGACAGGAGGAGACAGAGACCAATGCAGAATACTGAGAAGGACGTGTTTGGGTATTTTTAGACTGATTAAAATAAGAAATGACTTAAAACTATTTCAAACAGTTATTCCCACAGAATCCTCCAAAATGTCCAGCCCAATTTCTGGACTAGAACTACTTGGCTGAGGTTATGGACCGTGGGGAACCTGCCTGCTGGGACTGAGCCTCCAGCATGTAGACGCACCCTGTATGTCCAAACAACATTTTTTTGGTATGTGTGATAGAAAACCAGTGCACAGTTGGAGTATGTCTTTTAGTCTCCTGAACTGGAAACTCTAGCAGTTCTCATGAACCACTGGAAGACCTTAAAAATGACACTGCAGGGCCAAGGACATCTCAATGTAGAGCACTTTCCCAGTACAGAGGAGGCCCTGGCCTCCATCTCCAGCACTTCAAAGATAAAGGAATCACATTGTAGTTTATGAAGTGCTTATTTATCTGTTATAGGAAACTCCCAGAGGCAGCAGGCTTGGGATCCCAGGTGATGCTATCTACATCAACGCACATCCAAGGCAGCTGCCTTTCCCTGAGCCCTCTTCTCTACCAAAGGCCTGGCTGTTCTGCTCCCAGAGGACAGGTAGAGGAGGTTGGCCAGGAGATCGGATAGCTAGGAGTTCTGCTTCCTTAAACACAAATCCATACCTTCTATATTGGATTCATGGGGTCCCAGGCGGATGAGCATTTCAATGTTGAATGGCAGAAAACCAGTCACCCTCCTGTGCCCCTGTATTTTTCAGGACAACTTGAACAGCCTACCCATTTTGCTCTACCTAAAAGTGAAACAAGGACTCTGTGGGCAAAGTGTTTACCTCCATAAGCAATGAATCCAGTAAATCTGCAGGTCTTGCGAAGCTCTTTTATTGACAAAACCTCAAATTAGCCTTGACTTCAAGTGGTGTCTGAGTTTTATGCCAGTGATTTGGCTAACTCATTGTCTTCCACAAAAAAAAAAAAAAAAGAATCCAGATAACTTGAGCATGTGCACATGCACGCGCATGCACACACCCCAACATGCTTGACCAAAATCTCTCATGTCCCAGGAAACAGTCCACAATATTGTGATAGTGCACACACCAAATTCATCTTACTTGACACTTATTCACAGCCTGGGGCTGCTAATATTTGCACATTGGGAAAGGCAGATGGAAAGGTGGGCAGAATTCTGCAGAAAGCAACCAGCCTCATCCAGCCTATGCTTCAGCTCAGAGAGATGCTGTCTCTAACCAGGTTAGCTCATTGTCCAGTTGCTGGAAGGCCGATCTCATATTTTCTGTGGCTATGAATCATACATTTGGTTTAATAATGACACAATAGTGATTCCCAAGGGCTGTATTCAATGAATTTTTTTCCCCTCCCTAATGGATATCTTTTTCTGAAAACTTGTACGTTTATCTCTGTCTCTTTAGTCATTTCATCTGAATCAGTCTACAATATCCCTCGGTGACAGGGAGATCTGACCAAAGATTGTAGTTGGGTTGTTTAAAATATCATTGACAGATACATTTTCAGTAATCAGGCACTCTGTCAGCTGTGCTATGGTGGCATAATCCAGCCTACAGATTTAAGGATGAGACTCCAGTCTTTGAGTCCTCGCTTCACTATTTTACATCTATTTGCAAATTAGTCTCTCCAAACCTCAGTCTCTTTAAAAAAAAACAATGATAAAATCAGACATTTGTGAGGATTAGGTGAGATCAGTTCTGCCCAGTGGCTAGAATTCTGTGTGCTGTACTTGGTAAATTCAGTTCAATAACTATTAGCACATATTCTATTACATGTGCTTACTTTTGACAGGATATTGCAAAACGCAGCGGCATTTC
The DNA here is from genome assembly GCA_004026965.1 of Petromus typicus. Classification (NCBI taxonomy): domain Eukaryota; kingdom Metazoa; phylum Chordata; class Mammalia; order Rodentia; family Petromuridae; genus Petromus; species Petromus typicus. The sequence continues at coordinate 34,615 of PVIR01000451.1, forward strand.
CAGGGTTACATTAAATTTGAAAAGGAAACTTCTCAATTCTCTCTGTGACATTTAGGGTTGTTTTTCTGAGGCTTTGGGAAGGCCTCCCAGTTTTCCTAACCCAAACTAGATCATTTTTATTCTCTCTCTACCGCTAAAGCAGTTAGAGAATAAGAAGGAGGATCGTTATTGCCCTGGAGTCCACGTGGGTGATGGCAAGAATTGTGAGTTGGGACAAGGGGGCAAGTATGGGTGCTCCACACCCTACAGCTGTATCAGGTCCCTGTGACCTGCGTAAGTCTGTTGGCTGCGGATACACTGGGTGGCGATTTATGGGCCACATCAATCACATCCTCTTGCCTCCATCCCAAGGTTGCCCAGGGGATTGTGGACGAGGGAACTCTAGTTTCACGGTTAATGGATATAAGTGAACAGAATTGATTTTTCCCAACTTCTGGGTAGAGTGAGAAGACAAACTGGGTTGGTAGAGAGAGCAAGCTTTAGGCTATTGAAATGAGAAAAGAAATTTAAAGAATTTCATTGTTCACAAAATGGCGGCTGCTGTAGAATCACCTCTAAAAAACCTCCACACATACAACAAAACAAAATCAGAACGCCAAAGTACAAGTCTTACTGAAGACAAATCAGCAGGACATGTTATCTTTGAAACATTTGGTTCTTTCTTGGCAAGAAAGACTCTCATCTTGTCTCCTCCTCCGTCCCAGCTCCCATTTATTACAAACAAAGATCGTCCCCAGACCTGAATCTGTTTTGCCTGGATACTACCCCTAAAACATGTTGCTCCTTTCCATTTCTTCGATTGTTTTCAGTTTTTAAAACCACAGGTATGTAATAGAAATCTTATTCCTGAAAGTAACTGATTTATTTGTGCTGACATCATCGAAATGTCTCAACATGAATTTGATTTCATGTGCACGATGATTAAAAGTACATATTTCTTATCCTTAAAAACAGAAAGTCATGTTTTTCTTTTAGTAAGGGAACTCACCCCTAAAAGACTTGGGCTCTGCTCAAATTCCCAGTGTGACTTTGAAAATCATCTCAATGGTTTCTTCTTTCTTTTCACCATAATGTTCCCATGGAAAAGGTACTAAAAGTAGAAATTCAGAGTAGAAGAAAAACAGTGCAAGTTTGACTCACATTCTCAATGTCTCCATGTATCACAAAACATCTGGACTAAGCGTTTTGCCCCCTCTCCCTTAAAGAAAAGAAACGACACCCCTACTCATTCATCTATGTCTTTGCATCTTAAACAAAATGAATTAATGGCTATTAAACTCTTTACAGTAGAAAAGGAAAGTGCTTCCCACTTGACAACTTAAATGATAAGTCGTGGCCCAATGTGTTTTGAAATGGACCAAGCATAAATCTGTCTTCAATGGGAGGTTTAATTGGAAGACACACTGACCCTTCAGTCCGGTGCTGCTGCCACACAGCTGGTGATAATGCAGACTGATAAGTTATCTTAGTCTGATGGAGCCTTTCAATATGCTCCTCTCACCTGCTGGGCCTCCCCAGGCCTTAGGAAGGTGATGTCCCCAGGTTAGGAAGAGTGCAAAGGTCTGTCTAGCTGCTGGCTGGACCTGCTGTGTGATGGAAGCAGGTGTGTGAAGAAGAAAAGGAAGCCTGAAGAAGCAGAGCTTATGTGAGCAGTGGAAGCCTGAGAGATATCCCTGAAATTAGGAGCAGGGGTGAGAAGCAGGTGAGAAAGAATGAAATCATTTTATAAAGAATTCTGTCTGCTTATGGCCTGTTTGGGAACTAAGTTATAGAATCTTCCTAGAGCTAGTGTAGGAGGGGCGGCAAACTCATGTGGAGCTCTGATGGGTTTTTTGCTCCTGAAGAAAAGCAAACTAGAAAACAACAGGAGTTTCTAGCTTCGAGTATGGTGTTGAGCAGAGATAGTGCTATTGAGACCATTCCAACAGAGGAAGTTTTAAGGCCAAAATTAAAATAGCACATTTGTTCCTTGCAGTTTGACTTCAGAATCCCCCAAGGCTCCTTCCCTGAGAAGCCTTATTTTTCACTTGAGAGATGTTGTGCACCATATGGATTCCTCTTCTTCATCTTTTTTTTTTTCTGGTTTACAGTTTGCATTTGCCAAGGATGTCTTATGAGATGCAGCACCTTGCTTTCCATGGGCATCCCAAGAGATAACAGGTACCTTCAGTGCTCCTTGTATTTGCTCTGGTAAATGTAAACATGCAGAATAAAACAACACTAGTTAGCAAATAAAATGACACTCTCATAACTCTGAAGCTGTGAAAATCATAATTGCAGCAATCTCAATAATTATTATCACTTAGTGTTTAAAGAGGACTAACCTTCATTTAGAAGCAAACTAAAATTGGAATTCAGCCTTGACATTAGGCTGTTATACTAACTCCAAGCCTCAACCAAAGCCAAACATATTTGAACAGTTTGACTTAATTTACAGGTGAATTTAATCAATGTGTCAATTCCCCTTCAATTTCCAAGCAGACTGACTAAACTGATTGAACTAATCGATCCACCACGTTGTTATGTATGGACTTAGCTGCCACAAAAATATGGAAGTGGGGCTCAACGATGGGGCAGCCAGGAAGAGACTAAGGAAAATCAAGAGCTGCTTAAGGGTCATGCTATTCTCTTCGCAGTTCTCTACATTTGTTGCTAGCATATTTTTGGATATATCACTAGTGTTCAAGGGAAAGATGGATTCACTAGAGCTGAGTTGAAATGGAGTTGTAGGAGTGTTGAATTTAAAGGGAATACACTCCCCCACACTCGTGGTGACAAGCTCCTCTAGACATCTCTGGCTGTACTTCTGTATTGCTGGCAGTCTTGGAATAACAGACTGTCTCATGATCTTTCAGCATCTTCTCTTTGGCTCACAGGCTTACTGGGTATTGCAGTTTGAGTCTGGAAGACTCTTAGTTGTCTGAGTCTTGGTTAACTAAGGAGCCGTCTTCTCTTCACTTTCTAAACAGTCTTCAAGTTGAGAACAATTACTTGTCGTGTCTGATTTCATCTGCTGATTCATGAGAATCTTAGCCAGTGCTCACAACACACCCATAAATGCCAGGATATGGAGATGGCCCTGGAATCCCATTTGAAGATCTTGTGTTTTGTTCAATAGGGCTTTTGATTGTTTGATTTTATAATTTATAGAGTACTCTAATCTACATGTTTCCTGAAGAATATTCCAGGAAATATTAAACATATATTTATATGTAAATATGCACATGTCAATATATGTATTTGTAAACTTGCAAATAATTATCTATATAAATAAAAATATGCATTGTCTGATAGTATTCATAGTGAGTTGTTAAAGTACTTCAAAAGCTTTTGCATTTAGTGTAACTCAAAAGAAATAAAAGGAATGTACACTACTCACAGCAACATCATCAACAGCTATAGAAACAATGGCCTAGCCATGGAAATACTGGCCCTCAACGTCTTGCTGGAGCCATCTTCCAGTACAGTAGAGCTACACTCTTTGGACAATCATTTTCTCTCTCTAACAGGTTGGCTTTTGTAACTCTTTGTTTCATTGGCCTCAGGAAGGGTAAGTCATAGACAAACACTAAGCAAAAACAATGTCTGAAATGAAAGGAGATAATAAATGGTGGAGTTCTGAAACATAATCATAATAATTGTCACCTGTTGAGTGCTAATGAGGCACCAGATGCCACAGCAAGCACTTTACATGTTTTGGCTCAATTAGTTCTCACCACAGAGCCCGGCTTCTGGGGGTTGGACGGAGCTGTGTTCATATCTCAACTTTGTCATTCCGCAGGCCTCATGAACTTGGAAAAGTTACTCAGATCTCTCAAATGGCTTTTCAGTTGGAGTCAGAGGCTGAGTCTTGTTTGATGGTTTGTGAAAGGTAACTGCACGAGTGAGCAGGGATGTGTGTGGAATTTCCACAGCTGGTGTTGCAGTGTGTGTGAAAATCATTTACCTCAGCTGTCACATTGTCTTTCTGTCTTCGAATATTTTCCGTTTCTCCACTCATTTCTTGTGCCCAAGACATTGAATCACCTTCACTGTTCTTTCTGAATCATGTCCAAAGTCTCCATAATTCATTTTGGTTCACTTTAAGCAAAATTGCTCCCTAATAAGGCCCTGCCCAAAGCTGAGTTAAAGAGAGGGATTAGCACGTGACCCTTGCATGTCATATACCTGTGTTTTAATCCCTAACATATCCCATAAAACAATTTCAAAGAGAGAAACAGAGGCAGGGGTATGATAATGCCTCCTGGGCAAAATCACACAAAACCCACCAGCAGTTTGGCTGAGTCCCTTGTCCATTTAAGTGCACACTCCACATCAATACTCCTTCTCTACTTATTTTCCCAAGGAAACAATAGCAACATGCCCTTTGAAAGATTAGGATGAGTAAGATGTTGGCTCTTTGTTTTATAAGTGTACGAACTGTGTTTGAGTTTTTATGTAGTGAGGGCTAAGCCAGCCTCAGGCAAAGGGCTGTAAGTGTAATGATCAGAACCAGATTACAGCAAAAAGAGAACACAAGGGAAACTTCTCAGTTCAGGTTTTTTTTTTTTTTTTTTTTTTTTTGGTGAAGGCTGTTTTCTGGTTCACTTGGGACTTTAAAATGAATAGAATCAAAACTTAAAAGAAAGGAAATTAATTGCTTAGTTGTGTTATGCTGCAGGCCAGATAGGGCAAATAAAGAAGGACAGAAGTAAGCCAGGCTTCTGGAAGATTCTTCTGGAAGATTGTCTCTCAGGACACCCCATGTCTGTCTTCTGCATCCACGGTTGCTCCTGCTGGTGTGAAATGTCCTCCTGTGGGCAACTTACCTAGTAAAACCTTCTGTTCATGTTCATTTAATTTTGAATGAGGAAACTGAAAATACATCCCACATGACGACGTCTCACCTATGAGCCCTGGTCTTTTGCCTGGTCATTTCCACACCGGAGGTGGGAAGCCCCCAACACAGTGGTTTCTCTGAGACAGGAAAGAACTGAGCTGCACCCTGACCAGCTTTCCTCCCTCATTGCTAATATTTCCCCCCATCATCCAGACTGCTGTCTCCATGGTGGCCCTGGCTTGTGCCTTTGGGAATCCAGATCCTCTCTCAGATGGCATCACTCACTCCCTGAAGTCTGTGTCCAGACCCTGCCCTTCACCAGAGCAAAGCAGCGGTTTCTGATTATAGAAGAGACATTTCTAAAGTTTCGTCACATCTGTCAAACACAAAGCCCTGGAGATGAAACCCTTCCCCCACCCAGCAGCCAACTTAGTATCCCCCCCATCTCTGGCATCTCAAGCTTCCTTTGGAAGATGATAGAATTCAGTTCCTAGAGAAACACTCATCCTCAGAGAAGCCGAGTGCTCTTGGGGTCAGGAGAAGGTCTGAAAGTTTGGCCTCCTATTCCTCTGAGCACTTTGCCCTGTGTTGAGCCTTTCAACTACAGTGACAGTTAACAGCCAGATTCTTGGTGACGTGGAAATTTGATCACCACATCAGTACATGGGCCATCAAATCTGTGACCCCGCGGTGAAAGTCTCCATGTTGTGTTACCTCCCTGCAGCCAGGCCAGCCTCCCAAAGCACCGCTTTTCAATTTATATTTATACCCTCCCCCCTTCCTGCTCTTTCACGCGAGGCAGCTGACAATGGTAATAAATGTGGTCCTACTCAAGGATGGGGTTGTGACAGGCTCAATAAGGAGCGGACTGATTTGTTGCTTTGGGGTTGAAAGCTCAGACTTTCATGAAACAAAAATATTATATTCGGGGTAATGATTTATGGCCTTGACTCCTGTTTGATTGCAGACCATAAATACTAGCAAACGGTACTTACAGCCTCTCTAGAGGACATTAGGAACATACTCAAGTTTATTTTACACAGCAATTACAGATTCAGCAGAAGCACAGACATTATTTGAAAGATGTTATTTCCCCCAAATAAGTATTTGTAGATGGTGAGTTTCAATAGTGATTCTCCTCCGCACCAGCCACCCTCACGTGACTCTCAGGAGTCGAGAAACATCCGATGACAGATCAACTCTTGAGGCAGAAGTGTTGCCAATCAACGTTCTGACAAGGACATCATGTTTTCTTTCTTCCTTCCCTCCCTCCATCCTCCCTCTCTTCCCCCCTTTATCTTCCATCTTGCCTTCTTTCCTTTCTCCCTTCTTTTTTCTTTCCATACTTCCTTCGTTGTTTCTCCCTCTCCCTTCCTCCCCCTTCTTTCCTTCCGTCCTCCCTCCCTCCTTCCTCCGTTCTTCCTCTCTCCCTTCCTTAGCCCCTCCCTCCTTCTCTTGCCCCTTCCTCACTTCCGTCTAATGCTGAGGATGGAACCCAAAGCCTCATGCACACTAAGCACATGCTCTACCAGAGAATGACGCCCTCTGCCACATCATTCCACTCTGCCTCTCTTGGTGCAGTCTTGTCACCATTCTCGCACTAGAATCTGTGCTCATTTGTAACGTCTTATAACCACATGACTGAGACGTCATTATCGCTTATAACAGATGCTTGTGCCTGCCACAATGGGAGGACAGCCTTGGGAATGGAATGCTTCACTTACTTACATTACAAAGAACATTTCAGTTCCTGTGCTTAGTGCTCAGTTAATGAATGTATGGTCCTGACGCCCCAATTTGATCCCCACATGGAAAAGACAGACTTCTCTGAAAGCTCCATTGATTGTAGGAGTTGGACCCCCAGGACATTCTTCAACGTGGTGTCACAGGAAGTCTCACCGGGGGCAGGAGCATGGTTGAGCAGCAGCTTGGCCCTCCCTATAGTCAGCAGTCCCCACCCACGTATTTCCAGAGACTTCCCAGAAGATAGAAACCAATTAACTCTTTATTTTGGCAGCGATCATCCTAGGTATTCTTTTAATGGGCATTATTCTTGCTAAATTATAAATGAGCTCTCTAGTAAGACAAGTGCCATTATCCGAGTTACTTATTCATGGGATGTCGTCTGTAACATACTCACACTGGTTTTTCTCAAAGTTCGGTATTGATCAATTGCTTTAATCAGTTGTACCAAGGGATGCTAAAACATGCAGCAATCACAGCTTTGAGAATCAGCATCTCTCTCTGGATCTCTGCCAGGCTGGGAGGGAAACTGTGGCTATTTTCAAACTCCTGCTAACAGGACCACAGACCAGCAGTGGATGGACGGCTTCTTCCTTTCAGATGGGTGAGTATTCATCGTTCCTCCAACTTCCCACACGCAGGCCCAGTGCTTGGACAGGGTGGTCGTGTTCTTATTCACACATTTTGTTCAATTAGAATATTAGCTGGAAGGACCACAGGCACCCAGCTTCCCGCCCTCGGTTAATGACAGTCACATATCTTTTCTGACTTTGCTTTCAAAGCAGGGAGCAGCGCTGCTGGCTCCCCAGAAACACATGGCCCAGACTTTGGTAGATAATCAGCATTCTGTCTAGAGGCAATTAAAGATGATATAGTTGGGACTCTGTTTTTATTTATACTGTGTAATGAGGCTCCAAATTAAAAAAGTTATATCCTAATCTCCATTAATGTAAAGAGTTGCAGGCTTGCAAGTGCAGTGGTCCATATTAGGTGACAAATTTATCATTTTTACACTTTCTTTCTGTGCCAAGATTCAGCATTTCCTGAGGACAAGTGCTGATGCAAATAGCAGGAGCTCTACCCCCCTCTCCTCGGCCTACTGTGGAAGTGGGTTTCGTTCAGGCAATAAGACACGACAGACCATGCGTTCGTGGGCAATTACGGCACACCTCGGGTGGTGCTAGGAAGCATAAGGTCAGAGCACGGGGGCTTTAACTTCCTAAGAAGTACAGTAATGACCCTGAAATGCACAGCTTGGGCACCTTATTACTACTGTATGATGGAATACATTAAAATAAAGAAAACAAGGAACAAAGACAAGGTGGAAATTGGTAGATGGGGGGGGCATGAAATCAGTGTCAGACAATCATCATCATTTGTATTTCTGAAAGTCTTTCCAAATGGTTATCCCTTTGCAGAACTACCACTTCTCACCACAATCAGGTGCTGATTGTTGACAAAGAGCTTTTGACTACGTTTTTAAGTGGCATTGGTAAGAGCTGGAGAAGTCATTTGGTTTTGTTGGTAATGATACCTTTCTTAAAGTAGAGTGTTGGCAAGAGTCTGAACTAGTTTGAGATCTGGGCCAGTGGTCTTCATGGGTCAGAAGCTCTTTGGGTGAGGAGCATTTCCACACAGCAATTGTTGAGAAGTTTGACAATCTGTAGAGGGACAGCCCCTGTGTTGAACTGAAAATGATTTCCCAAAAGATACACCCTAAACCTGTGAACTTTCTATGACAAAAAATGGTAGAGCAATTAAATTTAAAATATTGGGAGAGAGGGTTTATCCTGCCTTGTCCACATGAGTCTTTGATGCAGTCACATATTCCCTTGTGAGAGGAAGCCACGGAGATTGACGCCAACACACAAAAGTGATGTGACCAAGGAGGAGGCAGCTCAGATCAGCTCAGGGCAGCCACAAGCTACTCCCAGCAGCCTGCAGAAGCCGGAAGGGGCAGGAATAAACTTTTCCCTCAAGCCTCAGGAGAGTACCCGACTGGGGTCACCTTGTTCTTGACCCAACTCTACTGACTGTAGACTTCTGGCCTTTAGAATTATGAGAGAAGGAAGGTCTGTTATTTTTAGTGCCTTGGGTTGCGTCATTTATTTTAGTGGGCACCGGAAATGAATTCAAGTCCCCATAGGTCTGAGAGCTTCCTAGTCTCTCCAACGCTTTCTCTTCAACTTCCTTGAGTTCTCCTCAGGGTTCTCTCAGAGTCATTTCTATTACAGGGCTATGTCTGTGTGGCATACGGGTTTTCAAAGATCCCCAAAGGAGAAACGACCTTGATTGTCACTCAGTGGCTCTTGCACTACCACTTTCTGAGGAAAGCAAAGTCTTACATATGCTCCTTTGCCAACCTCACACCTCTCCTCACCCTTCTTATCCTCTGTCCCAGTGAGACAAAATGCTACTTCTCTTCATAGGCCAACTTCTCTTAGACTTGAGGCTCCTCTGGGACCCCTCCCCCTCTTAGGCCATCTACCATTTTAACCCTTTTAGCCATTTGTCAGAGAGACACCTCGTACCACAGCCATCTCCCTGGCTAAGACAGGCCCCTCTGTCCAGATCAGCTCACTCAACACACGGGCCTCTTAATTGATTATTCCCAAATGTAGGAGGGGAAAATGACCTCTAAGAGGAGAAACTCAATGTAGAACACTTCTGCGACAGTATGCGTCAGATTTTGCTCTGCGCACCAAGCTTGTCTCCTGGGGACATCAGCTGAGCATTCTACAATTTGATTCAATTTTGATGCTTTTCACCAGAAACAAGCTGAGGGCTCAGTCTCACAAGACAGAACAAGGTGTAGATCCCCATTGCAAGCAGTGAGTTTCCATCTGTACTCTTGAGCCACTATTTGTAAATTAGGGGGGCTCCAAATGTCCCTTCTTAGGCTCCATTATTTGCTAGCCCAGTGCATAGAACTCAGGAAGGAACTTATATTTACTGGTTTGTTATAAAGGACATTGCAAAGAACAGGATTCAGCAACCAAAAGAAGAGCTCAGTGGGGCCAAGCAGGGGCTGTGGGGCTCCATGCCCTTTTCAGGAGACAGCTTGTCCCCTGTTACATATCCAGCAGCCAGAAGCCTATTAAGTCTTCAGAGTTCATCTCTCCCCTCCAGTTCCTTCCTGGAGGTTGTGAGTGGAGATGAAAATCTCAACTCCAGTCTTGGTCGCTGGGTGTTCCTGCCCCCTTCCCCATCTAAGGACACCACCCTCAGTCAACAGGTTCAAGAACTTCCAGCTGGGCTCATTCTAAACAGAGTAGTTATTCTGTCTGAAGCTTTCCTCTCTCTGTCTTCCATTACCTGCTCACTGGTGGTGTGAAGATATTAAAGAAGAAAACTGCAGAAGTAAAAATTCATACCTAGAAGTGTTACAAAATAAACCAGAATAAATGATTATAGAGTTTTTCTCACAGAGTTATCTGTAATAGAAGAGTCTCATAAATTGTAAATGTGTGACATTCTGAGTAGTGGGAGAAAATCTTGTGCAGCTTTGATTGTCCTATCTGAGACACGAATCATCCTTTCACCCACCATCAACCTTACCATCCCTCTCAGTCACTTCCAGGCACCACATTTGAGGAATCACTTTCCTTCACCCTTCATCTTTCTTAATAATGGCCACACGGAGCAAGAATAATGAGACAAAGGAGGCACCTGGGCATGAGATAGGAAGGGTAGATTAATGTCGGTATTGTGTGGCCATACTGCATGGCATAAAGAAAAAAGCATGGTGCAGATAAGGGTTGGTTCCTTCCCCTGTGTCTGGTATCCACAGGGAACTTGGAATGTTTCCCCTCAGTTATATAAGAGGTGAAGAATGTAACAAAACATGCTGCCACTGGTAAGGAAATCCAGACCTTGCAGAGATCTGTGACAAGAACTAAAGACAAAGCCTCGTGATAAGACCGAGACCATTAGCACTACAGCATCAAGGAAACCGACATGCTTCATACAGTCAGTCCTGTCTGTACTTTAATGATGTCTGTAGACTCCCATTTCAAATTCCAAACACCAAATTTTCACAGAATTAAAGTCGGCTAGCTTGGGGCTCCCCAGTGTGCTTCTCCAGTGTGAAATACGGTGGTTCTTGCTCTTCCCTCCCCTTATCTCCTGCATTCCGAGGCCCTGGACAGCCTGCTGACTCCTTCTGACTCCTTCTGAAATCCAGCTAATGCCCTTTTGATTAGATCATGCAGTTCTTGCTGGACTTTCCACGCTGTCACTGGCATTCCTGCTTTACATGGGGAGGCACAGCCCCTATCTAGACCCAAACAGTTAGCTATGATGACAGAGAAGATTTCTTTCTATCAGCAATGCTTTACTACCTGGAGATGTTTTGTTTCATACACAATTAGGTAGTCACTTAAGGACCAACACCAGAGAAAGATTTTGGACTATTTTTTAAAGTGATCGTGAAATATCACTGAAATATCAGCGAACAGCGAGGCTGTGACTATTGTTTGAATGTGTCTCCAAAAGTTCATGTGTTGGGAACTCAGGCTCCAAATGCATAAGCTGATGATATTCACAGATGGGGATCTGGGAGGTACTGAGTTTAGAGGAGTTTGCAAAGGTGGAGTCCCATGCTGACATTAGTGGCTTTACAAGAACAGGAAAAGAGAAACTAGCTTGTTGGCTTGCTCTTGCATCATGTGAGGTCTTCTACCACGCTGTTGCAGCATGAGGCCTTCACGTAACACTGGAACCATGCTCCTGGATAGGCCAGTCCTCTCCAGGACCATGAGCTGAAAAAATATTCCTTCTCCATAAATCATATAGGCTGTGGTATCTTGTTATAGCAATATGTAAGGGCTTAAAATAGATCTCAATGGAGACTTTTTTCAGAAATAGAACTCTTTCTATATTTAGATAATGATTTACATTTAGAAAAAATAATAACAATTTTAATAGTTGATAATGACCAAGTCTGCCCTCTGTCAAAGAAACAGAATATCTCATCTCATACTTACAACAGCCATGTGAATTTAATACTAGTGTTAGTTTCAGTGATATAGATGAAGACACTGAGGTCAGAGAGGTGAAGAAACTCGCTAAGGTCACACATGGCTACTTAGTGGTGTGAAATCCAAACCCAAGTCATCAGTCTCAGCAACATGTGCTCTCCAGGAAAAAAGATTTATACTGTCGTGGCAGGTATAAATCTTGGTCTATAAACTCAAGTGGTTTATTTTTCATAAATCAACTCTTTATCATCCCTGAGCCCTTCTCCCCTTGGATGGGAGGAAATAAAAGCTCAGTGCTTTGGGGGGGGCTTCCTCTTCATAAGTGCACAGGATTGAGCAGATTTGAGGGATCTAACCAGTATGTCAAAGACTGGGTAGACACCGCCCCAGGTGGCTGTTGATTGGCACATTGTCCCAGCCACAAGAGGATCTCTTCTTTGTAGTCTCTGACCCAAGCTTGGGCCTTGAGTCTGGAGGCTGTGTCCCAGGCAAGTTCTCCTTGGCCTCCCTCTTCTCTCATGCAGCAGGATCTAGGGACTCTTGGTCATTCCTCTCCCGCCTAGCCCTCTTACTCCTCCCCTTCTCTCTCTCTTCTCGTGAGATGTGCACTCTAAACTCTTTCTTGAGCCACCATTCTTCTTAATGGTCTCAAAACTGGACAATTTTTGGCAGGTCCAGCCTTGCTACAAATTAGAAGCAGCACAGACTTTGATGTGCTTCTGAATATCTTGGGTAGTGAAGGCTAAGGCAGAAAACTTATTTACACACCGCAAAACACAGCCCTATCCCTCTTACCCTTCACTTCTGCTCACAGCTATGGGCTGTGCTTTTCTCACTTACATGCAGACACAACCTCACCAGTGTCAAGTAGCTATCTCTCTGTGTTGAATAAAAGTCACTTGGCCTCTCAGGTGAAACACTGATGATGTCACGGAAATACACAAAAACTTTTCCTATTAACATTCTAAATAAACTGTACATTTGAGCTGATGTGCATGTGTTAAGAAGATGATGTACTGATTTTTCCCCAGTTCAGCCCACAGTGCTTTTCATATGTCTTATAATTTTACTCTAATTTATAAATCATCTTGGAAAATCTGCTGGTCTGGTCTAATATTCCAGCTATTTGAACTTCAGAAAGATTATTAAAGAAATATTTAAATGTCTCATTCTGTACAAATTAGAAACACTGAATTATATTCTAAATGTATTCATTCACAAGTTGGAAAAAATCACATAAGGAAGATAAAGTACTCATGACTCAATTTAGTTTCCATGTGGCTTAGCAGTTTTTAGATATATATTTTGCTTATATTTTATCATATATATCTATCATACACATATATCTATCTACCACTGGTAAATCCTTGAACCATCAGTACATCCAGGACACGTGTAGGATGCTTCCTCAGTCGACCTCATCTTTGGGGATCATTTTATGTCCACAGTTTAGTGCCTTCTTACTAGCATAGAGCATTCCATAGTTTTTTTCTAAAGATTCTATCAGTCTTGATCTAGTGTGATAAATGACTGAAACTTGGCCACGGAGGAGAAGTAAGCAATGAGTCATGCTGTCTCCTAGTAACCAGTCAGTAAATAGCTTCCACTGAGTATTTTAAACCCCAGAGCACGTTTACCTTTGGTATTACCCTTAGACAGCCTATTCTAATCTATGTCTGTGTTCTCATCCTTCTTTTCCTTTACTTATAGGAAGAAAAGAAAAAAGAGATCAAGTTTGCCTATGACCTCCTTTAAAATTCAAGTGAAAACACACTTATGACAGAGGAATCTTTTTAAAAAGATTCGAGTCTTTGACTTATTTTCCTATGTCCCTTAATAAGTGTTATGAAGAAGCTCAAACTGTGTTTTTATTTTCTATTTATGGATGTGCTGCCTTATAGCACTGTTAAGTTGGTGTATTGGCGTGGGCTTCCACAATTCAGAACAAAGATCAGCACACCTTCAATTTGGAATGCTATATGTAGGCATCTTCCTCACATATTCCATCAGTGACAGATTGTTTCTGGCTAATTAATTTAATGTATTGAAATTATATAAAATATAAATTTTCCCAAGTGATAAGAGGGAAGGAAGAATTACATGTATTAATCTTTTCAATTTATTCACCTATTAGACTGCTTTCTTCAAGTATTAGATCAGGTGCAAAGGAGGATGAGAACTATTATTTGAGATATTGGAGGGGGAATAAGAGAACTACTTGTTGAGCCTGAAACATCGTAGGTTGTGTGCAGGTAGGCTAATATAGAGGGTGTTTTAGATGTATACAGCATGGCAAGAGAGCACCAGGCACTAGCACAGCAAGCCATCAAAGGGAGGTTGGCAGGCAGGAAGGAGGTGTGGCTGGGCAGGGCTGTCATAATCCTCTTCAAAGATCCTCTACTGGGAGATCGCAAGCTTCTGAATTCAACTGTATGCTTCATAAAGCTATGACGTTCTGTTTCTTTGTTTTCCCCTCAAACTCTATCCAGAGTAAGTGTGCAAAAAAATGCTTGCTGAATAACATACTTCCACTTTAGGGGAAAAGTAGATTTAAAAAAAAGCAGGAATATGAACTTTTGGCAAAGTTATAAGGAATAACTCAGATTTTTACCAAGAAAACTTTTGACTTTTGAAAAAGTACCCAAAGTTTTTGCCTAACCTGAACCTCATTCTTTTTAATGGTACCTTTTAATTTGTAGTTTTGTCTTATTTGTGACAAAATGTCCTATTGTGGCCAAGGACTTGCTTTAAGGCCACAGAGTGTCAGTGGGGACCATGGGGATTGATGTCACTGTCATCAGATTTCTTCCTCTTGAGGGACTTCCACCACATTTCTGAAAGTAATTACAAAATCTTTGGCTTCTGCTTTTTACTACCAGCAATAAAAAAATGTCTCTCTGTATATGAGAATCTGTTTTGTATCATTTAATTTGGACTTCTCAATGAATAAAACAGCCACCTTGTTGAGTGGTCCCTTTACATTTCAAGGCTAATATGAGCTTTGGATAGATGATCATTTTCATCCTACCTCAAATTCTGTAAAGAGGAAATAGTTGTTTTGTAGGTATACCCTGAGGCCCAGAGTTTACAGCAGTTGTCCAAAGTCAGAAAACTAATAAGATGCTGAGCTGAGATTTGAACTCATCATTTCCTGCTTCTAAAGTCCATCATCTTAACCATAGTAATGTGACCCCGTTTCCTTTCTGTAAATCTCAAGCCTGAAACAGGTTGTCAAAGAAAATTTCAGAGGGTAATAATTTGGCTACAGAGTTGTTGTAGAAGTATATGACAGCCACACACATCTCCTAGGAGTATTAAGAAACATTTAATTTTGTGGCTTCTGAACTATATTTCCAAGATTCTGCAGAGCTACTCAAAGGGAAGGAGACGGGGTATGGAAGTTGGAAGCTGAGTGGGTATGGCTTAGGACTTTCAATTCACTTTTCTAGAGACAGATGCTTCCTTTTCTCTTTTTTTTTGATGGATTTCTTTGTAAGATTTCATTCAGTGGTGAGCATGGTAGGGGAGGCTTACCATGGTGAAACAAAAAGATTGCTGATCACTGAGTTTATCTACATCTGCCATTTCATGATACGCTAAAATGAAAACCTAGACAACAACATAGCCAGAGTCACTCTGATAACACTATGTGCTGAGTTGAGCTGGGAGCAGTTTAAGGACTGTATAGTCCAGCCATCTGCCAGCACTGGCCTCTCAGATCTGTGATCTTCCACACGGGGCCCAAATTCCCCTGTAACTGGGGCTCACAGTCCACCAAATGTTCCAGTTTTGCAGTCCTTAGAACTGGTCTCCTTGTGGTAATGCACTAAGTCCTGTCCTTCATTATCCCCAGGCGCTCCATGGGATGAAGTCATTCTTCCACTCAACAGTGCCATAGATATTTGAACAGATGTGACCAACTCCCATCATCCCCAGTCCATGAACCTCCTGTTTCCTTCACCATTCCTTGGACCACACGGTTTCTGCAGATCTGGTTGACTTACTCTAGAAAAGCTTCAGTTTGTTTGGTGGAGAAGTGAACTTCATTTGTGAGCTTTCACTCCTTATGCAATGTTTACCTACTCCGTTAGGGAGGCAAGACATGGCAGAGGTAAGGAATCAAGTGGAAACACTATTATCATCAGGCCAGGCTTTCCCACACGGACAAAAGCTCCAGACAGACACTCTTCCTCTTGTTTCTGACAAGGAATATCCTATTCTGTCATCATCACCTTGACCTGCTGGAAGGGAGAGTTTCTTCCCAAACTGAACCTTTAGCTAGCTAAGTGCTACAAAGGAATTTATGAGTCTGAAACAATCTGTTGACTACGTGCTGAGTCAGATTTAGAGTACATTCTCCAGCGTGAACCATGGAAGTGACTCACATGTCTATGATGAGATGTCACAACTGAGGCATCGCCAGTTCACTGAAGATGGCGAGTCAATTTTAACAACCTTTAAAGACATATTTGCAAATGAGAAGATAAAGGAGAAAACAGTTCTAACACATGGAAGCATTTTCTAAGTTTTGTCAAAATGGAGGAAATGGTTATGTAAATAACCTAAAACAGTGAACGAAATGGCAGATTAGTTCTGAAATATGCTGACATTTCCTACCAAAGCAATAACAGATCACATTTTTTCATAAATTAAAAAAATATATATTAAAAGTGACTAGTGTGTCCTTGAGTTCATCTTGGATCACCAGGCATTTTGAGGGACAGACGAATCAACTTAAACCTGACAATTTCCTAGAAATAATCCAACAAACAAACAATTACTCTCACACACTTAATCTAGGGATGATGAGATCCTACAGTTATTTGCTATTTTTGAGCTGCTATAAGTAGTTTACTGTGCATTTTCACATCCTACTTTATTCAAGGAATTAAATGTGCTTTGTGTGTATTATCTTATTTGCTGTCAGCACTGCTTGGCAATTATTAATAGCTCCAGCTCGTGTTGGTAGGAAAGCAAACTTTAGGATTATTCAGAAGCAGTATTTCAGGAGAGGAAAAGAGTGTCACAGAATATACTCAGCAAATCTTAGAATTTTGGAGTGTTTCAGTTGGAGAAGATCCAGAGATCATCTGGTCGACCTCCTTATTTTGAAACATAAAGATGGTAACATTAGAGCCATTTCAGTGTTCTAGTTAGTGGATTTAAATACTTTGCAATTTCACTTCCATTTCCTGAGTTTGAACTGAGAATACTTACAGGATCTGTTCTCTAATAATAGAATTCTTATAAGCACTGATGAGAGTGTGCCAAGAGGAGTGGGGCCATCTCCCTGTGTGATTCTGAGCTGCTGTGTATGCAGGTCATGACACCAGGGGTGGGGCGAGGCAGGGCTGAGCCTACCTGACCCTTGGGGACACTAACTCTGCTATGAGTAAATGGTCTGCTTTGGGGGCTTCTGTGCCTCCATTTCTAAAATTAGGGTTAACCGAAATGTTTTACGCATACTTAGAGTTCTAATGTACCATCGTTCTGTTTCTTTATATAAATTTTTCAAATGCATAATATATACATATGTCATCAGTATACAGATTCACAGACAACATAAAGAGAGGAAGAGAGCAGGAATCAGAAATGGAAGAATGTATTCCATGTGAGTCTATTTCAAAGACAAGTGATCGGTAAAAGAGCAGGAGGATTTGATGCTCCTGGATGCTGCACTTCTACAAGACAGTAGACTCTGAAGCACCTGGCTCCTTTTCCATTTCCCACATGAAGTTTTGAAAGTCTGTGGTTTCAAGTAAGCATCAAGTCTTCCTAATACGATGTATCATGATCTCCTTTGCTCATGAGAAGGTTCAGACACATCAATTCTTGTGAGTCAAAGAAGAGGAAGGGGTGTATCTCCGAAGAGCCTCTTTTGGTTCAGTCGCGTGAAGCTGTAACTCTCAGCGGGCAGCACCAGTGCATTCCTCTGGTAACCGATTATGTCATCACAAACAGAGATTTATGAGCCCCTGCTCTCGAGAAACAGAAGGCTGGATGAATTATGAGAAGTTCCAGGTCTGCAAACACTTTCTCCAATAATTAGCCTAAGGTGGGGAGGAGGGAGAAATTAACCTCACTAAACTCCCATTTTACACAACCCAAACAATGCGTGGCCAGCATCTGGCTGAGCACAGAAATTCATCTTGAGGTGATCCAGCTTAAAACCCCATTTATAAACTCAGTCTGAAGGGCTGTGAGTGAAAAGATAAAGGACTGCAAAATGTACCCCATTATGAACAGCAGCCCCTCAGGGGGAAAACTTGGGCAGTCTTGGAGGACCTTTCTGACCCTGATGGATATAGCTCTGAGATGGCCCACAGGTAAACATGCAATGGCTTTGTGTCCTCAGGGGAACAGTGGAGCCTCTCACCACAGACTCAGACTTCTGTGCAGCACAGGACCCAGAGTTCACATCACTGAGGCAGCACGTTCACACACCACAGAAGGTAAAGACTGTGCTACTGACTGAGCGTAGTTACTCGGGTACCTTCTACTAGCTCTGTAACCAACACTCAACCGGTGTTAATTTATATTCTCTTCTAAAAGGCCATGGGAGAAGGCATCTTGGGAAAGAAAGGCAACAGGAATCCATTAACCTACCAATCAATATTTACAGTGCATCCACTCTGTAAGGGAGATTGGTATGAGACCAGGAAGAGTAAGAACTAAATAATACATAGGGTGGTTCCAGCTCACAAGGGTCTTCGAGTCTAGCACAGAAGGGACGATGCATCGCCCGTGTCTGTGTGCTGAGTGGACAGCAGGCAGAGCCCGGAAAGCTGGCTAGAGCTGGCGAGGGGATGAGCCTGGGGCCATGAGGATCTGGAAATGCTTCTGGAAGTTGTCTCTGATCGAGATCATCATGGCTGGTGGAAACTTGCAAGGAGCTGTGTGTGGGACTGTGGATTCACTGGAAATTGGCAAGAGGATAGGACCAGGTAGCAGAGAGCAAGGGGACAAGCGAAGCACTTCCTGGGAGAGTTACTTAAGAGGAAAACATTGGGGAGAGAGCAAGAAACTCAACAGTGAGGCTGGAGGTGATGCAGAAAGAGCGGAAGTAGTTCTGAAGCTCCCACTGGTGCCAGTTGCCATGTCAGACACTGTCCATGTGCTACGTCATTTCATCTCCAGTCGTTCATGTGACCAGTAGTTTTACTCCTGGTAAAACTAGATGCTAACTAGATGGGAACTAGAAGTCATCATGCAAGTGGAGCCAGGCATGCAGACCAGACCTTAACTCACCCCTCACACTTTGGCTCTTATTCTACTTGCTGGTCTTGTCAGAGCTATAGGTGCTAATTTCCTCATCTATTAAAATAGAGAGCTGGGCGAGATAGACTCTGAGGCCCATTTTAACTTCAAAGCACTATGAACCTATCATTCTAAATATAAAGAGAAAAAAGTGACAGCAAAGATACCTTAGGAAAAAGTGGGACACAGGAGAGCTACATAGAGATTGGAAGATGAGGAAGAGTTCTGACAGAATAAAACCCACTCACAACCTCTTCCTTTGCACTTTGGACGTGCTTTTCTCTCATTAGGGCCTCAGGAGTCCTGCCAGGCAGACCTGCTGCAGAGCACTCTCCAGAGGTGCCTGCTTTGTGAGCTGTGAGATTATTCCTGGCAGGTGCAAGGCCAGCTTTCTCTGCTGTCTTAGTCACCTTCTCACTGCTGGGACAAAATACCTGATGTGCACAATTTAAAGGACGAGAGGTTTATTGTGGCTAATGTTTCCAGGCTGTGGTCAGCTTGCTCGAGGGAAACTGTGTAACAGCGCATTCTGTTGTGAACACCTCAATGGATGAGCCCGTGATGAGTGCAGCGCACAGTGATCCGGTCACCTTCCAAAAGCCCAGCATCTGAGAACATGAGGCTTTGGGTGCCCCTCAAGGTGTCAACCAAAACCAGGTCTGCTGCCAGCCCCACACAAGCCTCTCCAAACTGAGAAGCACAGAAGTTGCTGGGCTTTGTCTCAAGCACACAGCAGTCCCTGTTCTCCATGGCGGACACAGCCCAGGACTCCCAGAGGACACCTGAAATTTAGCATAGAGCCAAGGCTTATCCACACAGCCTTCACTAATATTTGTTCGTGCTGTGGATCTTATCAACCTCAGCACATTATGATTTCTTACTATATTATATTAAGAGGTTTCTCCTCAATTAAGTGAAACACTTTATAACTTCTCTTTGGCATATTTTAATTGCCATTATCACCCTTCTTGTGATCTGGGGCCATTATGAAGGGAAATCAGGGTGACTTGAGCATGCGCCCTCTTGTAAGCGTCACAACAGCTGGTCAGCTAGCTCAGTGAGGACAGCACAGGTAGCTTGTATCCGAGTCATCTCTGGACACACTGAACAAGGAATAACTTGAGTCTAGGGAAGGTGGACAGTGTCAGAATCCATAACAATCCTCAGAAAGGAGGACAATTAGAACAGGACTTATTTCCAGAATTCTCCATGTTTTCAGAGTGCATGTGGGTGCAGGTAGCTGACAGAATGGAAAGTGCAGTCATGGAAAAGCAAAAGCCATTGTATTCCTCTCCCAGAAGATGACTGGAGAGAGTAAGAAATGTCTTATTAGTAGGTATTTGCATTACATAATGTTTATGTTAGTCATAGGGAGTTGACACATGTGCTTAACATATGATAATTCTTTGTATTCTCCTCTCTCCTTCCCATTTGTAGATCTGCTTTGCATCTGCAAAGAACCTACCTCCCCACTTCTCATTGTTTAGCTTTTATTTTGTTTTGTAAATTACTTACTCTTTGAGTTTCTCATATAGGAGTATCGGATCTAGGTGATATTTAAGGCTCTGTGAAAATTCTAGTGAGAACATATCAAAGGAAGAAAGGTGTGAAATGGAAGGTGAAGAGCAAATCCTAGGCAGACAAAAAAGCCAACCACAGGAAAGAAAGCACAATAGGAATACTCACGTGCAAAGCAACAATGGACATATTTCTGTAAGCCTTTGTACACATATCCAAAGTTGGATGTTGTTTCATGATGAGAGTGGGAAGAAAACAGAATTGAAAAGCATTGGTGAAGTGGGCTACTGCCAATGGAAAGTGATGAAGGGGCAACTCCTGCCCACTGCTGAGCAGCTACTGCACTGTCTGTGCCACTTTCCACTGGATTCTACAGACAAGAAAACCCAACCCCCTCCACACATACACACACACCCAGGACTACAAGCTACTGTCTAGGATCTTCTGTTGTACTACAGAGATGGAGCCCTCAAGTTTCTGAAAAGAAGATATTGAAAGAGTGGAACTAGTAAATCAAAAGGAAGGATTAGTCTATAATTGATCCTCTAAGTGTTTTATACTGTTGGGGCAAATAAAACGCAATATAATAGTTCTTCACCCTGTGCAGGCTCAGTGCTATATTTGTTTTATAGTCTCCCTTGGTAACTTTGGAAGTTGGGTACTAGTAGCAGAGATGCTCAGTGCAAAGGAACCGTGTTCAACCAGGACCTGCCCTCGTGCAGATATCTGAACTTCTTGGAGTTGCTCTTCCACCACAATTGCTCTTCATGAAGAGTTTTCCCACTTGACTATTTCATGAGTCAGAAAAAAGGCTTAGAACAGACTTTTTCCCATGAACAATGCCGGCCCTGTCATCCAGCAAGTCTTTCCCTTCCCACCCACAGAGCTGGTCAGTCCCCACTCATTGGAGTACCACAGGCATGTAGGGTGATTGGTGGTGGCCTGGACTGTGGCAGGGAGAAGCTCGCTGCCACCCATTATCTGCATGGCCCTCGGCCTGGAATAGCAAACAGCAGAATAACCAGGGCTCACTTGGTTTCTGAGCGGTATGTAAATAATCCCTTCCCAAGATGTGAGGTCGGACCTCGCACCAACACAAACACAGCCAGAGAAGGAAGTTTCGTAAGAACAGTCAACACTGAGCTCCTTTAACTTGTTTTTGGGAAGCAACTCTGTCAGGTTTTGAAGACTGAGCACAAGGGATGCTCCTTTAACTGAGTCGAACAAGTTAACATCAACAATGTTTGGGCAAATTGACATCCAGAGATGCCTGATATGATTCACTGCAAAGACCCCTGGTATGATTGAATGATTCATTGAATACCACATCGCTTTCATGGTATTCCTGCCCAAGATTCATAACAGAATCTAAGCATGAAGGGTGTTCTAAAAATAGTGGCTCTGAATTCTTTTTTTTTTTTTTTAATTTTTTTTTTTTTTTAAGGTTTTTTTGAGACAGGGTTTCGCTTTGTGGTCCAGGCTGGCCCTGAGCTCAGCCTCCAACTCACATCACAGCAATCCTCCTGCCTCTGCCTCCCGAGTGCTGGAATTACAGGCATGAGCCACCACGCCCGGCACTGTGGTATGTGGTACTGGTTGCTGCTGGGTGTGGGTCTCCACGCCCAGTATTGTTATGTGGTTACCGGGGAATCGAACCCGGGCCCTTGCGCTTGCAAGACAGGCGCCGGAACCACTGAGCTAACTCCCCGGCCCCTGGCTCTGAATTCTTCAAAAGGTCTAGAAAGACAAATAAAGGGCAAAGAAACAGCTCTCGATTAAGGAAACTGAAGAGACCTAACAACCTAAGTGAAATGCATGATTCTCAAATGGATTTAAAGCTATAAAAGACATCAAACAATTGAGAAAATCTGGATATAGACTGTGGATTAGCTGACGGCATGCCACACTAAGTTACTTTGATAACTGTACTTTCATATATAGAAGAATATATTCTGTTCTTAGCAAACACACAATTAGGTAAGTGATTGATAAATGGACATAATATCTCCCTCAGTAATTTAGGAAAAAATTATATCTGTTTATTTATCACATATATATATATATATATATATATATATATATATATATATATATATATATACAAAGGTAGTTGAGAAACAGGATAAAATATAAAAATTCCTAAGTCTAAGATAAATCACTCAGGCGAATTTCTTGTGTTAGTTTTGCAACTTTTCTGACAGTTTGAAAATATATCAAGCTAAAAAATACCAAGAAGGTCTCCTCAGTATGAAATCTAACAGCATCAGGTCTATGGTTACAGTAGACCCTTGAGCTATCACGGGACTGACACATGAACAACTTGGGGTTACTACTGGAATCTTGGGGTTACTACAGTTTTAACTGATGACCAAAGTCCTGAGTTGCAACCTGAATTCTGGTCTCTTGTGCCTCCAGTTGGTTTGAGATACAGAGTTAACCCTTAAGGAGTTCTGGGAGGAACAGGACAGCATCTAACATCCTTTCCCATGTGGGTTTAACTGAGAAGTCCTGGCCAGTGTCTCTTTAGGGACACTGATCCGCCTGTGCACAGGAGAGAAGCTTTGAAGGCTGTGTTGTACTCAGGACCCTGAGCATTCATTGACCGACTTGAGTTACAGCCTGCCCTGAGGAACAAGTTGAGCGCATAAGTCCAGGGACCACTGTACCCGCTTCTCCTTCAAGAACAAAATACAACTCTGAGAGCAAGATGCCCACATTGCAGGGTGGGGAAGCTTTCTCCAGTCTGTCTATCTCTGGACAGGTATTTAGAGGAACTCCAGGAGGGCTCTGGAAGGTAAACAGCAGCAGACCACGTGGGGAATACTTCTCAACTCCAAGTCCCACTGACCAAGTTTGCACTTTGTATTCACATCTCATGGCCTGAACTCAGTGTGGCTTTTCACCAGGAAGTGGTTCTTGGCACAAGACATGAAGAGCCTCAATAAATGACTTCTGGTTCTGACTGCAGAGGTGCGAACAGGAAACTCTGCTCTCCTTTTACCCTCCTCCTATGGTACGAGGAATGAACCTAGAGCCTTTGTTCTGAGTTATATCCCCAGACAATATTTGTTTTTTTCTCCTGAGTGGAGTCTTCCTAAGTTACTCAGACTGAGCTCAAGCCTGTGACTCTCCTACCTCAGTCTCCAGAGTCTGGGGATTATCGGCTATGTGACTCCACCTGGCATCTCCTCACTCACCTCCTTATTTACTAGTTTCCTAAACAAGACAAAAGAACTATTGCTCTATGCACCAATTGGAAGAATATTGAAACATTATGCTGAGTGAAAGGAGATAAGCTCAAAAGGCTACAGACTGTATTATCCCATTTATGTGACATTAATGGAAAGACTTCGAGTGATAGAGGAAATATCAGTGGTCCCCAGATCAGAGACGTAGACTGTGGTTATCACACAGATGTCACAAGGGAGTCCAAGGAGAAGTCATGACATTCTTCTGCTTCCTGGGTGTGTAGGAGTCCCAGAAGTCTAGACATGTTCAAATTCAAGACCTGTAGACAGAAATACTGGAGACAATACAGAAAATCTTCATAATTAAGTTCAAAGCAAAAGAAAAATCAGCCATGGCTTACTTAAAAATAAGTTTACTTTCTACATATAAAGACCAACAATTCCGAAGCATTCTTGAGCACCCTCCACCATGACATAGGTGCAGTTCATTCGTGGGTGGGTTGTCTGGGGCCACAGAGAGAAAAATATCTACCTGCAGCAGTTGTTTGGTTGAGAAATGAGTCCGGCGTCCTCTAGTGTCTGCTGCAGCAGTCATCCTAGCAGCTTGCTCTAGGTAGGGAAACTACTCAGTTCTAGCACCTGGGCATGCTGATGGTTTGGGGTATCTATTCCTACAGAAGGGACCACCTCTTTGTATTGATATGTTTCAGATCATGGTAGGTGTTGAGGGTGAGAAACTTTCAAGTGTCCTCACCGGATGGAATTATCTTAGTGAATTCACCACAGTCCAGAGGATGACCCTTGTCCTATTGGGGTCTAAGATTTGATTTGGTCATTGCCTCGGAGTGGACTGGATGCAGAGAATATCATGAGGATGCTTCCTAGCTTCTAGAGGTGCTTAAATTTGTGAGCTGCCACTCTGTCTTAGAATCATCTGCTCCCCCTGCTAGGGTGCATGTGCAGGCAGCCAGTGTGGTGGTTCATTTATTCATCATTTCCCCACACATTGTCGTGTACCTTCGACATGACAGACATTACACCAGGTGCTGGACATACAAAGATAAATAATGCATGTGTACTGCTTCCAGCTGCATTCCCTTCTCAGAGGTCCTGCTGCAGGCTGGCAAATGTGACGACCAGCTGACAGGTATCCCAGGCCGAATGGCAATGATTTCCCACATTATGATTTAATAAAACAAAGCTAGGTGGAATCAGTCACTCTCCTATGAATTCTTTAGCAAAATCATTTTTACTGACTTTGACCACACTGCCAAAAAATGAGAAAACCCCAAGATTATACCAAAGCTGATGATTTCAATAAGGAATGCCCCAACACCATGGAACTCCAGCTTTTGTCGTAGTACTAATGATCCACTTCAGAACCCAAGGGACAGTTACTTTTATTCACAACCCACTCCCAGCACACCTCCTGTTCTCACCCCTCTGTGTTTGGCCTCTCCTTACCAGGTCCCCATCAGGCTATTGACTGAGGCTTCCATCAGATTACTCTGCCCCCCCCCCCCCCCCGCACCTAGTTCAGCCCTTTGCAGATACTACCACAGACCAGTGTAATTTGTGTTTGATGAGCAAGTAAGATGGGGGAGGGAGAGAAAAAGAGATAAGAAAGAGAAAAGGGTGGGGCTTGAGCTACTTGGAATTTAGAGTTTCTTTAGTGCACCTGAAGTAGAGCATATTTTAAATAGGCTCATATTCGAATTGCACTTTTCAATAGGAAAAAAAAAAAACCCATTTCTAATTTTGGCTGTCACTTGTTAGCTGTGTTATCTTCCTGGGATAATTATCATCTCCAGGTCTCCATTTTCTCAATGATAAAATGTCTGGGCTAGAGACATTCTAAACACCTTGGTATCCTTTGATTCATGCCTGTGTGTTTCTTGAGACAAAAACCCTGCCTGTGAAGTTCTTTACTGCGGACTGCATTGTTTGCTTCATCACTTTCTTTAACACTTAAAGACTTTATGAAAACTGCTCATAGACTTCCCCTACACATCATAGATATTTCCTGTTTAGCCTTCTGACATTCCACATGTTCTCAAAGGTAACTGGAAATACTGAAGACAATTTAAGGGTCATTACTGTGTTAGCCAACAAAATAGCTAATGATGATTTTCACTACTGGGCTATTTAGCTGATCATAGAACCCATTAGCTTAATTAAGTAAATCAAATAGCAAAAAACATTGAGTCTTAAAAATCCACCTGCCATCACCTACTACTGGACTATGATGCTTCTCTATCATGGGGACCTGAAATGGTTTATTCTTCTTCTGATTTAGCAGATCCAGTGATCCACGATCACTGAGCCTTCATAATCTATGTCTAAATTATGCTAAATAGCAATTTTAAGCAATTGGGTTAAGATTTTTTGTGTAAATCAGGGCTTGAGGTTTTATGGAGTGTTTTATTTCACAATACTGAGGCGGGAAACAGGAAAACACGTGGACATTTCTTTCTTTGAATTGTCTTCAGTCCCAAGTGTTATAGATGTCTAGTTATAGGAAAGCAAGGGACCAGCATTGGCATAAACATTTATGATCACAGATGTTCTAATTCCAGGTGTTCAAGGCATTTAGAGATTGAATAGACACTTTTTTTTTTTTAGTTTTTTTGAGACAAGGTCTTGTTTTGTAGTGCAGACTGGTCCTGACTCAGCCCTGAACTCAGCAGTCCTCCTGCCTCTGCCTTCCTAGTGCTAGGAATACAGGTATGAGCCACCATACCTGGCATTGTTATATGTGGTTACCAGGGATCAAACCTGAGTCCTGCTTACAGGGCAGGAGTCAGAACCACTGAGCTAAATCCCCAACCCTAATAGACCTTTTTTTTTTTTTTTCACAAGCCAAGTCCTTGAGAAATTGCTGAGGTTAGCTTACTTGTATATATCATTCAAATGGGTAGCACACAAGATGTTTGAGGTGACTGTTGCACGGAAAAGAATACCACCACTTGCATTATTAATATTTATGTTATAGTTATATTCAGACAATGCTATTACCAGAAAGAGTTGGTCCGCTGAATGATTGCTCAGTTTTGATGGAGCACTGGATATTTCCTCCAATTAAAAATTCAGCGACTGCTGCAATCAGTGGTGTGCTGGTAAAGGGGGAGCGTTTAGCTTTCCAGGACTCATTTGCAGCTTTTGCTCACTTTTATGGTGTGGACCCTCCCTCGGGTCTGCTATCAAGCTATGGATACAATGCTACTTTGTTTAGCACGAACTGCTGGGAATTTAAGAATAATTGTTACTGAACTGATACAAGCTGTTCCAGCAAGCAAGCTGCTGGATTTGACTAAACGAAAGCTGAAGAACACAGTGACTGTGCCTGAAGTGAGTCCGGGACAATCACTCTCGGACAGCACGCTTCGGGGCTTACTTTGTTGTTTGCTTCCGTCCCAAGCTGGAAGGAGCCTTCTGGAGAAATGCGGGGTCCAGGAACCCTACATTCTGCACACCAGTTGGTTCTCAGAGCTCTGTTATCATTCCCTGTCTCCGGAAAAATACCCAGAATAAGCAGATTTCACAAGGGGAGGTGCAAGTTCTCTTCCGATGTCTTCTACTCCCTGCGTTTCAGCCTCAGATCAACTCCAGTAGGGGATAGGAAACAGAGTATGTTATAATTTTGCTCTGAAATCCGCCTCGGAGGCCCCGCCTCTTGTAGGCGTGGTAACCAGTTTGGTGCTAGTGGGAGGAGCTAGGAACTTTAAAACGTGGGGCCTCCTGGGAGGTCTTCAGGTCTCTGGGCTGGGCCTGGAGAAGGAACCGGGCTCTTCTTTTTTCTCTGTTTGGAGACATAAGGGGCCAACTCCTGAGTCAGTAGCCAGTGGGCTGTAAAACAAGGGACAAGGTAAGGTAGTTTCCCCAGGGATTTTAAAGACTTAATCTTTTTCCTAAGAGTGGCCCAGTGACTGATTCAGGACAGGGAAGGAAAGCGGCAGACCTTCTGCGTCCTCCTTTTTGCAATGGTCTCCCCTTGCCTCAACCCACCACCGAGTGCTGCATTTAATCCCACTTTTGCCTTTACAGCCTGAAACATGTGGCTTCCTTTTCCTATTCCCACTTCTCCCCTCTGCTATGCGTCTTGCGTTGGTCACATATATATTCTGTCATGTTCATGTTGAAAGATCTATTGCCAGAAGCAACACAAGAGTATCCAGTGGAAAAAGCCCTAAATATGATTTATTCCTCTAATATAGAGGTGCTATATAATAAAACCAGTCACTTATGGATGTCTATTCTACTGCACCCTGATATTCATTATTTTTATTGATACTTAACTATTTAAACATCACTTCTCTGCACAGTCAGCCAGTAGGAATTTGCTGAATGAATGAATGGCGGATGGAAGAACGCCGCAGCATCTTTGTGAATGGAGGATCGGCCTTCGCAGCTCATCTTCCAGCCTCTACAACTACCATACCTTCTCCCTATTCCTGCATTTTTTCTTCAGGTTTTCTGTTTATTTCCGAAGAACAGCAAATAGCTTCTTGCACGGTGGGGGGGCTCGTTGGCAGGAAAATTCTACTCTGTACCTGTCAGCTCTCTTGCGGAGACACACGGCGGAAGATGCAGGAGACCCGCCGCGCCGCTGCTAACAGTTGGTGGAGCAGCAAGTGAACCCGAGTGGGTGGCATTTGTCCCGAGTTCTGCGCTCTGATCTGAAGCTTGTACAACAGATGTACTGGGGGCTGGAGAAGGCGGCGCTCGTCTGCGGAGGGAAAGCGAGGGACGAGCGAGGCCGGGCTAGCGGCGGTGGCACGGTGCCGCGGGCTGTCGAGCCCTGTCGGTCCTGCTGGGTGGTTTTGCTTCAGCAGCGCTTTAACCATTTGCGAGGCTAGAAGCAATGGCAAACATTGCTCATTTCACATATTCTCTAAGGCAAGAGTGCCAGAACTAGATTGCGTGGAGCTTTTCACAAATACTGTGGTTTTATGTTTATTCCTGCCTATATTTTAACTTCCCACTTTCAAATATATTGGCATTCCAGAAACCTTTGTGTTGCTGCTTCTAATTATAAGAACGGTATGGGAATACTATATTTCAAGGATTCCTCTTTTTTTTTATTTTTTTATTTTTTTTTTGTAGTCAGTCCGTTTCTTTGTGTGTATTTAATGTTTTCCCTTATCCCTGATTTTGTTTCTCCCTTGTTTTTCTTTATCTCACAATACCTAGTCTAGCTTTCACATTTCTCTAAGTCAAGAAACAACTGTGTAAGAAGGTGGAGATAGAATCATCTATTTAATGTATCGAACATGCTCTTCTCGGGATCTTAGAATGTATTTCTACAGTAAAAATGTTTTTTAAAAAAAAAAAAAAACCTCTGGTGAAAGAGAGATTTGCTTTCAACTCTCAGTTCAGACTTTGTCTTTAACTCTATAATTTTAATCAAAATGTATCTGTGGTTAACATGGAGGTTGTAACCCCAGGACCAATATGAGGTTTTTTGGCTTTTATTTGACCAATAAGAGGTGGAATAGGATGCATTTTAGTACTTAAAATTAAAATCAAAAGGGAATCTATAGAAGATGAAATACTCTGATTCTGAAAGAGGTTGGTGGAGAGAAGATGTCTGTTTCTAATTACACAAACTGGTTAAGAAAAGGAATTTAAATCAGCTGATACTCTTCCTTTCATTATTTGTGATGTAAACCAGCTCATCTTCTTCCTTTCATTACTTACATGACATCTAATAAGTGGTCTGATTGAATTTAAACATTTGCAGGGGTCACTTCCGGCTCTGTGTATATAGAACCCACGACTAAAACACTCATGCATTTGCCACTAGGAGTTGTATGTTTCATATGAAGCATGGCCCTTCAAAAGGCAGTTTTTCTATTTCCCCTATTTGTATACTCTGCTTTTCCCCATAAACTAAAGCGAATGATGTCATTTGTCACTGACAAAATCATCAATTAAGAAAACTAAAGTAACCCAGTAGCACAGGCCTGCAATCCCAACACTGTGGGAAGCTGAGGAAGGTGGATTGAAAGTTCAATTTAGAGATTTATGGACACTCTGTCTCAAAATAAAAAATTAAAAAGGACTCAGATGGCAACTCAGTGCAAAGGCCCTGTGCTCAGTCCCCAGCACTGAGGGAATAAAAAGGAAATTAGTGATAAATTCTAATTTATTGA
The DNA here is from genome assembly GCA_004026965.1 of Petromus typicus. Classification (NCBI taxonomy): domain Eukaryota; kingdom Metazoa; phylum Chordata; class Mammalia; order Rodentia; family Petromuridae; genus Petromus; species Petromus typicus. Next base: position 64,271 of record PVIR01000451.1, read on the forward strand.
CTTCAAGGTGTTTACATATTGTGTTTTAAGAAAAATGTTTCTTTACCCATAAGCCCATTACTTTGCTTTAGAATCTGGACGCGGAAACCCAATGGAAGGATACATGAAGAGACATGAAAAGAACTGAGAAGCATTAGCATCGGCATGCCTGGTTTCTGCTGTTATTTAAATGGGTTCATCACAAAGGCAGTGCTCTTGGCCCCAAAGGACAAGTCCTTTTTTCTCACGTGCACAGTGACTCCAGTGAGGAGGAGACACTACAGAGAGTCATGAGTAAACCCTTCAACACTGAGTGGAAAGGCTGAGGCTGGTCCAGCGGCAGCTGCTCCGGGTGGGCTTGGAGACCTTCTTCGGAATGCAGGGCACACACGTGTCATTCCCTAGGGTGGCACTACTGTCGACTCAACCTCGCACTTCTATGAAGTCATGGATCAATTCCCAAAGGCCAACGTTGTTTTCCTCCTCACACATTGTATTTGGGGGAACAGCTACAAATATTGCTGTTTGTGACACATACCCACTCAGCACCATCTCTCGTTCCTAGGGTGAAGCAGATGGTCAATGAAGTCACTCATCCACCCTGTACCCAAACTGGAGCATGAATGACAAATGGCCTCAAGTTAGTTCAGATGACTACATTCATGAAAACAAAGAGAAAGCAGAAAAGAGAAAATAAAATCTGTGCACTTACAAATAACTATACTTCTGTGTTTCCTCAGCAATCACAACATTTGAAGCTGAAAAGGTCAGAAATGGTAAAACAAGGTTAGGAATGAAGACAAGTGACTCTACCATAATGTAATGATGTTGAACTTGGAATCAGGAGACTCATGCAGATCAAATATTTCACACACAGACTAGAGCTATAGTGGCTGGAATGACTTTGATAAGTCACCTTTCTGAATGCCAAATGGTATTTTATAATAAGCGCCCTGTAGGAATTGAGTTTTGAGAGTGCAGGACAGGGATCGGCAAGTTCTTGGAGGATATATCCCATCTTTATTGAACTTGTAAATGTCTGTAATAAGAAGTTCTGACTAATAAATCTGAAAATTATGATTCAAATTCAATGTATATATGAATACATATAAATTTACATATATGTAAATGAATCCATTGGGATTGGGAAAAGAAATTAGAAGAAATTTTTATTTTTTTTAACTCTGATTATGAAACATGAGTTCTTTTTAAAAAATAGTAAATAGCTAGTATGATAAAAAAGCACTATAAAAAGAAGAGAGTGGGCTGGGAATATAATTGAGTGTTTGAATATCTGCATAGTATGCACAGGGCCCCAATTCAGTCCTTAGCACTATAAAATAAATAAGTAAATAAAAATAAAAAATAAGAAAGAAACTAGTTGCATAACAAAAATACTATATTTATTAGCCTTTACCTTTATCACCATAAATGACTCTGAGTTCATCAGCATGAAAAAAAACCCACAGAAAAAGTATTTTTAAAATTCATATTGGTTTCTTCAACACACAAAAAAACTAGTACTATTTTAAAAATTTTACTCTTTCCTCAGCAAATTAGATCCATCCTGAAATCTTGTCAAACTAATAGAAACTAGAAATATCTACCTTAGGAACTAATTCAATAAAATCAAAATGCAAGGCACATCTGTTCCAAGCAAAGGTCCTGATGGAACAAGAATTTCTGGATTTTCCATTGCTTTTGGATAGACTACCCAAGAGTGCTTGGCATTTACATAGATGTTTGTCTGATTATTTACTGAAATCCCTCTGTAACAACCCAAGCACCCCCTTTCAGTCAGGTAGGCAAGGATCAGAAGGCATCCACTGCTGCTGCTATTATTTTTGCTTCTAGAAAGGCTGTATAATTCTGGGGAGGTATAGTTCTGCCATGATGGTCAAAATGAGGCTGAGTTTAAAAACCAGAAGAATGTCTAGCAGAGAGGTTGGGTAGCAGGAAGGAATTCCACAGGAGGAAGTCAACCCATCACCCTGTGCAGTTGAAATGATCTTAGTTAAAATCAGATAACAAATTAAAAGACTCCACCGAAGCCTCTTAGAATGGATAAACAAACGAAGTTGCATGAAACAAGACAAAATTGCTACCATTTCTATATACTAATAATAAATGAGCTGAAAAACATTAAGAAGCAATCTCATTTTACAAAATATATAGGGATAAATTTAACCATGGTGGTAAGGGTATTCTACAAAAAAACTATGAAACACTGATGAAAGAGACTGAAGAAGCCATCAAAATAAACAGAAAGATAAAACATTTTCAAACATGGAAGAATCATTTTCTTTTTTTTTTTGAGACAGGGTCTCGCTTTTGTACTTCAAGCTGGCCCTGAGCTCAGCCTTGAACTCACAGCAATCCTCCTACTTCTGCCTCCAAAGTGGTGGGACTACAGGCTTTGAATGAGCCACCAGGCCCTGCACTGTGGTGTGTGGTACTGATTGCTGGTGGGAGTGAGTCACCATGCCTGGCATTGTTGTATATGGTTGCCAGTGATGGAACCTGGGCCCTTGTACTTGCAAGGCAGGTTCTGGAACCACTGAGCTAATCCCCAGCCCAGAATCAATATTTTTGAAGTGTTGATTCTACCCTGAGTAATCTACAGTTTGAAAGCAATCCCTGTCAAAAAATTCCAGTGACAAAAGGAAACAAACAATAAAAACCAACCAATCCTAAAACTAACATCCACAAAAGACTCTCAGCCAAAAGCAATCCTGAGCTAAAGCTACAAAGTTTAAGGAATCAAAAAACATAATACAAACTGATTTTAACCAAAGCAGCATGTTTCTGAGCATGATAAAGTCAATGATAGCACTGACTGACTGTCCCACTGTGGTGGACTATGAAAGTAGATAAAATATATAAGGCTACTGGTTCAGGCACTGGAACACAGTACAGTCCTTCCGACGTTTGAGAAAAGCTAAATTTTCAATCATGTCAGCTCTCTACCTGGGAATAATATCCTGACTGGCACACGAGATGGGAACTCAAGCAAGGTGATAAATCTTGGTGGTCTTCCTGGGACCACCTTCTTCCTGGGAAGATGAAGAACAAAGCAAGCTCCAGACAACTACAGTTACTAAAGTCTACAAGTCAGAGCATTGCAGAGAGCAAAGCTCTGCCATGGTGTGGGTCTCGGAGGTCTTCATATCATTTTGCAACCAGTCTGTGACCAAGCATGCATGAGGTGACCTAGGGACAGTTAACTAGAGAGAAACAACAGGAGAGAGAATGGAACTGACTTGCTAGCATTCAGGGTGCTGGGAGATGTCAGAGCTGTTACTCATCTTGGGTGGCTAACACTTTGGCCTTCAAATGACACACCAGAAAAGTCTGTCTTTTAGCAGAAAAAGTCATGGCCCAGGTTAAAGTCCACTCCAAACACACCCTAAAACAGTCTGAAGTGAACCTACATCAATACAAAGTTAGCTTAATTAGCTGGTAATTGAATTATTCATGAGAGCAAAAGTCTATGCTTTATAGATAAGGATAATAGAATCCTTAGATTCCAAGATGTATCATTTAGGCTACCGAGAGTATATAAAAAAAAACAAAAACCTGCCATGAAAAACAGCTAGAAAAAATATATCTCATAGTCATGAGAGAACCAAACAATGAACACCAAAGCAGATCAGATATTGGACTAGAAAAAATATTCACAATTCATCACTGTGACTTCATTGAGCAGTAGGCTGAAGACAGATTGATTAAAAATTATTCAATCTGAAAAATGGAGAGAAGAAAGGAAAAAGAAAAATAATAATGTTCAGAAATTTATGGCACAATATAAAATAACTAATATGCATATAATTGAAGTCCCAGAGAGAAGAGACTGAGAATATTTTAAGAAATAATGGCTCAATAGTTCTTCGATTCAGTGGACACCCAGGAAACTCAATGAACCATAAGCAAGATAAACTCGAAGTAAACTGCACCAGGTCAATCACAAGCAAACCTCAAAGAGTGAAAGATTAGGAAGTAAGCTCAAAGTTACATGCAAGGGAAAAAAACAACAAACTATGATTCACTTCTCATCTGAAACAATAGTATAAATGACAGTGAAATAAAAAAATTTGAAATTCTGTAAATGAAATGAAGCCTTATATCAATCCAGGATTCAACATAATGAAAAAAAAATCCAGTAAAAATCAATATAAAACAAAGACATTTTCAGATAAATGAAAACTGGAAGAAGTTGTATCATCAGTGCTGAATTATCAATACATTATAATGGATATTCTTAGGGCTGAAGGGAAATGATACCATCTGGGAATTTAAGTCTACTGGAAAGAGTGAAGATCACTCAAATGGTAAATAAAGATATAAATGTAAAAGATTAGGCTTCTTTTTCCTCTTAAAAATCCTAAGGGATAACTTTTAGTTTAAAATTAAAATAACAATATTATAAGGTAACATTTACTCAGTGTGGAGAAGCAGAGATATGGAAGGACTAGCACAAAGGTTACAGAGTGAGCAAAATTTCACTGCACTGAGCGAACACATTTGTACACGGTGAAATGTGGAGGATCAGAAGGGAGGTGTGAACCAGGAAGTCAGGAGAGCAGGTGTGAAGTATCAAGTGTGAAGTGGGATGGTATCAGTTCAGTATGGGCACTGAGTCACACACTGGCTTCTGCTGTCTTGTGAAATAAGTTGATTAAATGGTGGTAGAATCCTGGTGGATTACTACAGAGAGATCCTTTGGCCCAGGCAGATTTCACTCATGCTCTCTTTGCACCAGACACTTCTCTGAGTAATGTCCTGGGACTATACATCTGTTGACAGAGAAATTAATAATTTGTTTAAAGTGTGCTTGGCATAATGTTCAGGACTGTATTCACTTTCAAAAAGGCCAAAAGAAAAATAAAAGTATGAATAAGTTAATTCTGTAATGTAGACTTTGGTAAGTTCAAAGTATATTGTTATGTCTTATATTAATCACCAAAACTCCCTAGGAGAATCATCATTAGATTCACATGATCTAAACAGTCAAATAAAAAGTATGAGATTGTCAGAATGAATTATTAAAAGGCAGGATCCCTCTGTATGTTACTATATGTGACAGTTAAAGCTAATAGATAATGAAAGAAATATCATGAAAACTATAAGCAAAATAAAGCAGCCATGGCTATATCAATGTGAGACAAAATTGACTTTAGGTAGAAGATATTACCAAAGATAAAAGGGATCAATTTATACTAATTTAAAAAACCAATCCACCAGGGAAATGTAGCATTCCACCATTAAGGAACTTAGTAATAGATGTAGTAACACTTCATCAAAACACATAAAGTAAGACCTGATAGAAGTAGAGAGAGAAATAGAAAAATATGCATCCATAGTTGAGAATCTTAACACATTCTTAAAGTAATTACCAAATCATACATATGAAAACATCATAAAGATACAGATCAGAACGTTATCAGCCAATATGACTTGACATTTACAAAACACCATATATTATTTGAGAAGACATATTATTTGCAACCGTGCCTGGTTTAAGATAGATGTTATATGGAGCCATAAAATAAGATTTAATCATTTTCAAAACACTGAAATCTTATAGTACAGCAATCTGATAACAGATTAAACTAGAAACCAGTAAGATATATATAAAGTCTCCAAATATCTGAAAAGTTATGAAAATATTTCAAAATAATCCACAGATTAAAATTTTACATTAAAAACAAAACTCTAAAATTTGAATTGATTGATAACTGAAACATAACATTCAAAAATTTGTCAGATATATCCAAAGATAGGCTTACAATAAAATGTATTTCCAGTAAGGAAAAAACTTTAAAATTAAAAAACCAAATTTCTACCTTAGTTAAATAAAAGAACTGATTAAACTGAAAGTAAATAAAATTGGAAAAGTAATGAAAACAGAGCTTAATGGAACCCAGACAAATGATAGACAGAAAATAATCGCAAAGTAAAATAATTCTTTGAAAACATTAAAATAGAATTATTTCCTACAATAACTAATCAAGAAAAAAAACTAGATATTTTTAAGAGTGGGATTCAAATGTTACTATAGATCTTACAACCATAACAAGCATAGTTATGTGACATGATCTCAAATGTTTACAAACAGGTTTTATAACTTAGGAGTGAGCTATTACTGATTAAGAAGAAATAGAAAACCTGAATTGGCTTACATTGAATTTCTAATTTTAAATCAGCCCTCACAAAGATACATTAAGATGTGGCTCAGGTGTCCCACCTGGTGCATTCTACCAAACTCTGAAGGAAGGAATTGGGCAGTTAAATGGAAAAAGTCCCCCAAGGCTTCATACGTTCATAGGTGCAGCTCCAGAAGTGACTGAGCGACGAGGAGCCCGGACTCCTCAGTGGAATCGTCGCACTCCAGCTCCTCCCCGGAGTATGCTGTTGGAAGAGACCTGGCTTCAGGTGGCGGCCCCCAGGGACGTGTATATCTCCCTCGCCTTCCGCTCTCTGTGCTCTCTGACCCGCATGACATCACGGAGGGGGCGGGTTTTCCTCCCCTATTTCCGCCCCGCGCTGTTGCACACCTTGGAGCCAGCTGACCACGTACCAGTGAGTCAAAATGAGCCACCCTCGTGTAAGTGGTGAACTTCAGGTACCGCGTCTCAGCAATCAGCAAGCAACCAAGAAAGGATGATACCTGCCAGAAATCAAGAAGCAGGTACAGCTTTCACTCTGTGAAAAGAAGTTTACAACGATCTGACACAGAAACCTGCCAAAGAAATTTTAAGAAAGAAAAGTAACAAAACTCTAGTCCTCATGAATATATGTAAAACAACCTACTTTACAAGATATTCAAAAATGAATTTAATAATGTATAAGAAGAATTAGGAACCATTAGGACCAGTCGGAGTGAATACCAGGAGTGCAAATTCAGTACATTAAAAATTGGTACACATCGCTTCTTGGCCTTTTGGTTAAGATCAAGTGTAAAAACTGGTACACAGGCTTTCTGGCTTTGGTTAACAGTTAACAGAACAATAGTGAATGGAAAAGTTCTTTTAAAATTAAGAATGAGGTAAGTATGTCCACAATCGCCAGTCCTGCTCAACAGAGTACTCTGCGTTAGCCAGCAAGTCAAATTACCATGATTGACAGAAGACATTATTCTCCACAAAGATCCCCAAAGACGCCACTAACGAACTCTGTGACTTAATCAAACTCAGTAGCATAGCAAGATACAAAGTCAACACACAAAAATCAGTAGTGAACCCCAAAGCCTCTGGCCAGTTAGCCCACACCCTAAACATGGGATAGTGATACAAATCCAAGGTTTGTGCTCGCTGGAGATGATAGAGCAACAACACCTCTCAAGTCCAGGCCACTTCTGGGGATAGCATTACAAAATCCTACGTGAGAGGTCTCTGGCTGGAAAGATGTGTACTTTTGCCCTCTACAGCATACTCAGATTTCAGCAACAACAACAAAAATTATAAGGCAGAAGAAGAGAAACACAAAAGAGTCTGAAAATACTAAGCAATCATCAAAACCAGTCAAAAGCATCACTTAGACATTACACTATCCCTGGCAGCTTAAAATAACTCTGCTTAAAATGTAAATGCTAAAGAAAACTAAGACAACGTACAAGATCAGATGGACAACTGCACCCAAAAGAAGGAAACTAGAAGAATCAGATGGAAATAGTAGGAAAAAAACACAGAAAGATGGATTTTGATGGTCTTAACCGTGGACTTGGATAACCAAGGAAGGAGCAAGTAAATCTGAGCACAGATCAATAGAAATCCTGCAGACCAAAGTGCAAGGGAAGGAAAGAGTGAAGTGAGCGAAAATCCACAGTGTAACACCCGAGAATTTCAAACAGGGGCCAGAGATATAGCTCAGTGGTTCCAGCGCCTGTCTTGCAAGCCTAAGGACCCGGGTTCGATCCCCGGTAACCACATACAATACTAGACATGGAGACTCACGCCCACCAGCAATCAGTACCACATACCACAGTGCCGGGTGTGGTGGCTCACGCCTGTAATCCCAGCACTCGGGAGGCAGAGGCAGGAGGATTGCTGTGATGTGAGTTTGAGGCTGAGCTCAGGGCCAGCCTGAACCACAAAGTGAAACCGTGTCTCAAAAAACCTTAAAAAATCATGATGTGTATATTTAATGTACCAATAAAGATTTAAAAAAAAGAAATTATGAAAAAAAAAACCTTAAAAAAATTTCAAACAACATAAAATGACCAAAAGTACATGTAATAAAAATTCCAGGAGACCAAAAAGAGAATGAGACTGAAAGATTTGGAGAAATAATAATAGGAGATATTCCAAAGTTAATAAAATCCAAGATTCAAATAACAGAGCCAAGAAACTCAGAGAATTCTAAGCAGGCTAAATTAAAGCACATGTATAACCAAAGTCAACAACAGAATTTAGAGAGAGTTAAAGGAGAAAAGATGCTTTAGCTGCACAGAAACAGGGTGAGAATTACAGCCTGGTTCTGTGCAGAAAGTATGTGAGCAAGAACGCTGTGCTGTGACTTGGAATTCTTGTTGACTTAGAATTCTACAGCTGGAGAGAGCAGCCTTCGAGTTAAGGAGACACAAAGACTTTCTCAGATGGACCACGACTAAGGAACTGAGAGCGTGGATAGTAACAGGCTTGTGAGAAATGTTAAGAGAACTTCAAGTTAAAGGAAGATGATATAGTCAGAAACCTGAGTCTACGTAAATTCGTAAAGTAGAGACAGAATAAGTGGAGGAAAAGAAAGTTTATTTTTACTATTAATTGCTCTAAAAGATAAAATTTCAAAAACTAGTAGCAATGCATTGCCATTAGCCCACTCTCTATTAAAAAGTATTTTCCCAATTCATGAAATAGTAAGATTTATTTGAAGAGAGCCACAAATTATTTATTGCATATTGTAGCTTTTAAGACAAGTAATAAAGTTAAATGATAATTCAATAGAGGAGATAAAAATTCAATCATGACTGTTAAAACCTAGAGAAGTTAGAAAAAGAAGAAACCAATAAACAAAGAATAAATGGAACAAATAGAAATCAGATAGCAAGCTCATCAATTTTAATCCAGGCATTTCCAAAATCACTACATGGGAGTGGCCAAAACACATCAGTATTCACTGTATTCTCCTCCCTATCATTTTAGTACCTTTGAGGGCAATAGTGATCTCCTCCTTTTTGTATTGATAAATTTTTTCCTCACTTTTTAAAATTGATAAGTCTGATACAGAAGATTGTACAGTGTGTGATTTTACTTAAATTAAAATCTAGAACAAGCAAAACTAATTAGTATGGAAGAAGTCAGGTCAGCTATTTCTGGACAGGAGCTGGAGGTATGATGATAGCAAAAAGGGTTCCACAGAGTTTGGGGGGTCATGGACATGTCCCGGATCTTGGCTGAGGTGGTAGTCTCAAAGACAGACTCACACACATGTATGTCAAAACTCCTTGAACACCTGCAATATGTACATTATGTTGTATGAAGATCATATCTCAATGTTGATTGAAAAAAGAACCCACTAGAGTAAAAAACACCATATTCATCTTGAATTTCCCATATCCTTGGCAGCAGCAAACCTATAAATCTGTTAACACCAAAATCTGAAAAGGCCAGAGCCATAAGACTTAGACACATTGTTCTGCAAATTATGTGTCCAGACCTTTTGGATACAAAGATCAACTCTTTCATAAAGTACCAAAACCAATAATAGATATAAGCAAATTTAAAATATTATGTCACTGTGATATATTTTATAGTTAACTTGATTGGCAGGAATGTTGTTTGTAATCCAGAGATGAAAACATTTTTGAGATTTTCTAAAAACAACTTGAATTTTATGACTCTTTAGCATTTAAAATCCAGTCTTCTAGCAACCTCATCTTAATCATTACATATTAAGTTCTATCTCCACAATCTAAGAAAACTTCAAGAATTGAATATCATTTTGCATATTAAATGGCACTTGTTACCAATTTTCATTCTGCCTCTTCTCTAAAGCTTTAAGAAGTAGAAAAAGATAAACCCTTTGATGCTTTCACAATTTAAGGAGAAAAAGAAGTCATGCACTCTCTTCCGGCTCTGACAACCAGATGAAGCCACAAACCTGCAGCTGGCAGCATAGAGGAACCAGCCTCAACTGCTTCCTCCTTGCTCAAGTCCAAGGCAGAGTTCTTGCCTGCTTAACCCTTGGGGCTAAATTTTGTGGTTGGGCACAAGTCAATAAAATCTTCCCTTCATGGGTCTGCAGGATAGATGACCCCAGGACGAGAGGAAAACTTACTGAGATATAAAACAGGAAAACCCGAGTCCCTCATTCATCCAACTGTGTAGTATGTGACTACGAAGTAACTCCTCTTCTGCTAAGGAGAATTATATTCTAAAAAATACATGTTCACATCTGTGGGTTCAGTTCCTTTGTCACTCAAGTTTTAAGGTCAAAAAGCACAAGGAAGACCCTGACGAAAAGGGGCAAAGAGGAGCTAGGAAGTCCAAGTGGATTTTGGCTTCACCCTTCAGGTAAAACAGCCTAGAGTTATTGACTTTCTTCCCAAGGCCCAATCTCAAGAACAGGATAGAATGTGAGTGTGGTGCTGAGCTCCCCTGGACCACACTTTAGCGGCATACAAAGTGCACTGGACCAACCACGTCTGCTGGCAAGAGCCGGACGTTTTGCAGATTCTGACTCAGCAAGAACGTCCACAGCCAGCGCTGACCGGGGCAGTGTTGAGGACACAGAGCTTTGAGACACGGGGGACAGAAGATCCAAGAGGACAGGGCCTGAGCCACATTCAAAAGCTGTTGGTTACAGGGAGGGAAATTGCAGGTTATTAGAAAGGAGCCCAGGAGCACATGGGATATTTGCTTTTGGCTAAACTTCCTAAAGAATAACTTAGAATCCTTTGCATGTGCAGCGGCTCCGGACCCTGAGTTATCTGTTCATTCTCTTTGCTATTGCTGCCGTTATTAAAAACTTCCATGGCTGTTTGATTCCTCATCTGAAGCCTTTGCATTATTTTAAATCAACTTCATTTTTGGCAGTTTGGGGAGGGAGGAAGAACGGGAGGGAGTCTGCTCTGCTCTAATTCCTCCTCACAGGTACAGCCTGTCTTTTCACACAATGTATTTTCCTGGTATTTATGGAACAGTTTGGGCTATCTAATCAAACACATTAAAACACTTATTTTTGCTTTCCTCAGTTCCGTCAATTGTTAATAATCATGTTGTCATTTTTTTCCAGACTTGGCACCAAAACTTTATTCATTCTGCTTAGAAATTCTGCCACCAACCTACTATAAAAACTGTCATTATCTCTCAAAATCACAATCCTGACATCTGTTAAGTAAAGGTTTTTTTTACACTCCAAAAGTCAATCTACACAGCTGACTACACTTCACAATCTTTCAGCTTGCTCTTGTCAAATATTTGGGATAATAAAATTGTCTTTTAGAAAAATATTTGGTTTTCACAGAAGAAGAAAATGCTCATTATTTATCAAAAAATTATTTCGTTCCTTTCCTTAAAAAAACTTAATCTTTATTATCCATTGGTTTTCACAAAAATAATTTCCATGTGTCTCATCTCAAACGACAATTTCTTTCTTCTCACACCCCTGAAGGTGGAATGGGTCAGCTGAGCTCCAGAGAAAGTATAGAAAAATCACAGCGGCGTGATGCATCTGACAGGACAGAAGCCGCCGCCCCTCCTGCTCTCACCAGCGCTGCTGTCATTTCTGTTCATAGTGTGGCCTCTGACTTGCTGACTTGGACTTGAACTATGGTCTTCTGGGCTTCTTATCAGCTTTCAGATTACCCGCCCATAATCCAGCCTTCAGGAGACTGAGGCAGGAGGGTCCCTCGTGCATCCTCACCCTGGATAGCTTAGTGAGTCTCTGTCACTGAAAGAAAAAATAGTCCCCTGGCTCATATTACCCATCTAGAGGATAAATCCCCACTGCCCTCCGACATCATTGGAAACAGAGTATGGAAAGGACTTTTGACAGAGCGCCTGCCCTTTACACTGGGCTTTGTGCGAAGACTTTCCAAGAGATACACTGGCTGATCCTGAGGGATCTTCCAAGGTAAGGGTTGATGTCAGAGCTAATGGCTTGAGTAAATTTGTGTGCTTAACAGCACACTGGCCAACACCAGGCTTGTTTATTCCACTAACAAACCTTGCCTCTGGTCAGTTGGGATATTGCCTTTCCAAGCTTCCGGGTTTGCTTCTCTGATGAATCCACGTCCCAGCAGCAAAGCATGTATCTAAACCTATAACTTCCTACCTGTGGCTGAGAAGGATTTGCAGATGTACAATGCTCTAGTCACTCAACCTTTCTTCTCATGTGCGTCTTCCATCCAGTCTAAGTAGAGGTGCATCTGAGAAGAGTTTACAGGGAGTCTTAAGGCTGTTGTCATCTACAGAATAATTCCCTGCTGCTTCTGCTGTGGGAGTCAGGAGATTCACTCTCTAGCTCCCCACATGACAGATGTTGCCCTCCAGCCCCAAGTGACAAAAAGAGCAACTCACAAAAAATTGGAAGGTCTTGTCTCTGGTCCTGACTCTACCATTAGTTAACTATTTCACATAGGAAAAATCACTTGGCTTCTTCATATTCCATCTTCTTTCGAGTGCAAAAAAGAAAGAAATGAATACTTCCCTTTCTGCTTGCCCTAAAAATCAAATCAATCTGTGGAAGTAATTTTAACACAATAAAGAATTCCTATGGATGTGCAAAGTCATTTTTGTTATTCTTTGGACAGAGCCCTTCTTAGCTTCCGATGTGCTTCAATGGAAAGTCAGCCCCCATATCCTGCTCGCCAATTCGGGCTCTGGGTCATAAGAAACTAGAATAGCTTTGATGATCCTAGCCAGAGAGGGAGGCTCTTTGACAGACTCCAGTTGGTTTAGATTCCTTGAGCAACATGGAGAATAGAAAGAAAAAGGGGGCTCTGGAGGCCAGATGGAAGAGAGAGTCTAGAAGGACACAGTGCTAGATAGCACTCCTGCCCCTTGCCTGACACCACATGACCCCACGTCCTGCAGGAACTGTAAATATCCTTTCACATTGCATCTCTCACCCCACATGCAGAGACTCAGGGAAGGTGGTGATTGGTTGGACCTGGGTTCCATGATTGAGCCTGTAAGTCAGAAAATAATTGTGTTTCCAGTCCTCTACAGTGGGAGATCCCCTGAAATGTTAAAGAGGCGGGATGCTAGACAAAGAAACAAAAGAAAGGCATGCTACCGCTATGTCCTCCTGCGTCATTCAGCCCCACTTTTCTCTTTAGTGTCATTAAATGCCACCAACATTCCCAACTCCAGCACTTTAACTGTATTTCACTTGCTTTTATTGTGCAGCTCGGACATGTGGAATTTTTCACTGCTTTCTCATGGCTCCTTTTCAGCCTTCAAGTGCTTACTTCCAGGGAACTTGTGTGGGAAGCACCTATCCAACCATCAATACTCCTGGTCATATCTCATGTGGCCCAACCTCACCCCAGCATTTCCTCTCATAGCAGCTCATGCTTCTTCATTGCACCTGCAATTAAATTATAATTGGCGGAATCTAGCCGATGTCTGACACACCCACTGGGATGCAAACTTCATTAGAAGCTGTTCAAGGTGGCATATACTTATAATCCCCAGACTCTGGGAGGCTGAAGCAGGACAATTGCAAATTAGAGCCCAGCCTGGACAACTTAGTAAGAACATGTTTCAAAACTTAAAAAATAAATTAAAAAAAAGGATCTAGAGATATGGCTCAATAGAAAAGACTTTGGTCAAATTCTCAGTACTTGACAAAAAAAGTGTTTATCAACATTTGTTAGTAAGTACTTATTATTAGTAGTACACTAAGTACTTATTTGACATGTGAATGAGTTAATGGAAGGTATGTGGAGAGGTGGCTACCAGCTGCCAGAGATGCTCAAGAATTTCCACCACTCCCCTGAATGTCACGTGCATGACTCTTCCTCCTTCCCACCATCCTGCAGGACATGGCCATGTCACTTATTCTCTGTGCCTTCCTCTTGTTGTAATTCTAGGAACACTGAGTGGATGTGTGAATGAAGTAGCTGAGGTTCTTCTAGACTCACTCCCTCTACTATTTGACTTTGAGATTGAAGTTAATATCTTTTGTTAACTCCAAGTGAGGAGGAAAAAAATAGCGTAAACATTTTGTCAACCAATAAACACAGACAAGGAGTTCTATCTGGCACTAAAAGCATTAAAAGTATTTTGAAAACTTCATCACCATCCTGTTTTGAGGAGCTTCCCACACAGTAGAAAGACAGGTTGCTGGCATATAGGGAATTAAACGAGGGAGCTGAAGGCTATCATTCTCTTACACGAAGGTAGTGACGGAGATGTTAGGTGATGGTGCATCATTAATTGCCAATAGAGTGCCGACAAAAAAGCTATTCATTCTGAAGAGAATGAGCTTTTAGCTTTTAGAAGGGGCCTGCGTCTTACAAACAGCTCCCATTCCCAGAGAAGTAAACTCTTCCCAAAGGATTTGCACCTTTTAAGAAATACTTTCCGCACCATTCTTCCACTCCTCCCCGCCTTCTCCAACCTCCCAAGCACATTTGGAGTTAGAAATCCTTAATTATAATCACCTTCCCATATCCCAGGTGTGGGCTAAGACTGTGTCTTTCTGAAGAACTTCTGTTAAACCACAGGCCTAGAACTGCTGTCCTGTATAAGGTGAGATGAGGTAGGTACAGGAATATATGAGGACTATTTTGGAGTGCTTATTACTTGGTTTGACTAAATAACTCATGTAAAACAAATGTAGAAGTTGTTACTCTCATCTAGTTTTGATAACTGGTATATTGTCAGCTTTCTGTCACTGTAACCAATACCGAAGATAAATCATCAAAGCTGAAAGGTTCATTTTGCTCATGTTTTTGGGCCCATGATGTGGGTACATGTTGAATCTCACTTCATGTCTTGGAACAAGAGCAGAAGAGAATAATGCCCCACAGTCCCCCTTGAAGATGCCCCTGTAGTGATGCGAAGTCCTCAGTAGGCTGTGCTTCTCAAAGTCTCTACCAGCGCCCACTAGGACCATGCTGAGGAGTTAGTGTCCTGCACACAGTCCCTGAGTGACATTCCACATCCAAATTGCAGCATCTGGAAATGGCCCATCCTGAAAACTCTTCAGTGCTCTCTGTGCTCCTTGGACATGCTGCTGTTGGGAGCATGGCTAAGCTCCTGGTGACATTCCAAGACTGACTGAGCAGTTTGAATTCTGACCCTGTCACTTTCCGGCTCTGTGTCTTTAACTTCTATAAGCCTCACTGTGGGGAAAAATGTAGCCGTGTAGCAGTTTCCTGGTGTAACCAGTTAAGTAGAACTTCTGCAGAGCTCTGGTTATACAGAGCTCCGGTTTTGCAGAACTCCTGAGTGTCTTCTTCACCAGTTCACAAGATGTTCCCCCGACATCTTGTTAAGTTTTGTGTTACTGAATCTTGCAAACAAGATCCGTAAACAAACACTGGGATAGGAATCAGGAAGTACTGCATGGCCTGTCCCAGGAATTGCCCCGGCCACCTCTTTTATGTGTTCCTATGCATTGCTGCTTTGTATTTGCTCCCTAATAAAAAGAGTTGTTGGAAGACAGCGCAGAGGTTCAGTCTTCAAGGCTGTTCCTCCTGCTTGATATCTTGAAACTCATCCCTGAGTGCCTGGTTTCCTCCTGCAACCCCAGACTTACACCTGTCTCAACTGGAGAACAAGGACCATAAAAGGCACAGTCTCCTAATTGTGAACACTGAAATAAGATCATGCCCAGGAAGCTTTAGTGTAGTGCTTGGCACTGTGATGTGGTGCCTAGATTTTGGCTATTATTACCGCAGCCAGACCTCTTTAGCTGTGTTAGGTATTTACTTGTGAGTGGATTTCCCCAGCGTTTTCATGTTTCTCCACATTTTCCACCATACATTTCCGAGTCAGTTCTTGCTGTGGTATCCTATTGCATGAGAATACACCAATGTACCTTAGGTGTGAGCTCAACCCTGTTAGCTGGACTTTGTAAAGAATGTGTATGCCCTTGGGGACAGGAAATGCTTCAGGAATCAAGCCAGAAAGTGTAAGTATTGTGGGGTGTATATCCTGCTCCAGAACAGCTCTGGAGCTCTACGACCTGTAGCCATGATGGATTGGGCCAGCACCTTCAGCATTTCATGTCAGGGGCTCTAGCATGTGAGGCTCGATTCCTCTTCTTGCAACTTTTGCCATTTTAGGGACACAGCAATTGTCTATGACCATTACTCCTATTGTTTCTGCAACCAGTAGCCTGAACTATGCTCATCTCAATGTGATTAAGAAAAAATTCTCGAGGTACAATGGACCCCAGAGAAGACTGCATGAGCACACGAATTGGGGAAATGATTTTCGCTGGACAACGCAGCATCCAGGACAACAAACAACGCTGTCTTCACGCCATTAGGTGGTCGCTCTGCTTCCCTTGTGCATGTTAAGTTGTGTGTGGAGAGCACAGGGCAGATGCCGAGAGGGAAGGAGAACAAGGGACCCAAGATGGTGCTTTTAATTAGCTTCTCCTCCAACATTAGGCACGTCTCCCTCCGCCCACCCTTCACAGGTCCTCTAATCATTCCTGACCATTGGCAGTGAACACATGTTCCCCCATCGCACTAACAGGCTGCTCTCTGCCCGAGGAGGCAGACCAGCCCCGCCTCCCTCTCCCTTCCTGCTGATGAAGATGTTTAAGCTTCAAATTTCAATGTGGCCCCTGGGTCTGAGGCCCAATTTCAAACAAGCTGGCATAGGGTGGGCTCCGGTGGTGCACTTTTTAATTGCATTATCCTGGGTGATGCAAATCTTTTCATTCTTCATGCATAAAGCGCGTACCACACGGGGCACAAACTTCCCACCGCGACTCCGAGGATGGTCCAGCTCCCTCCCAGGGCCACTCTGTCAGCTGTTCTAAGATCTTTTGTCATCTCAGTGCTATTAATTGCCCTTGAGCAGCTCTAGGATTTTTAATTCAGATTTTCCTGCAACAGCAGGAGGGAAAATGGAATGATTATTAAAGGGGGTTAAAGTTAATTGCTAATGCAGGTGGAGGTTTTGTTATTGTTTGAAGATGGTTCTTTACATGCCTTAATCTTGAAATAAAGTAGGTATCAAGTGAAGAACTGCAACCAGGACCTTTGTGACAAACCACAGGAGAAGCAATGAATATGCTTTCCTTTCTTTTCTCATTTTATTTAATCTAATTTTGCATAATCAAGATCTTGCTTAAGTCAGGAATAGAGAGGATGCAGTTGGGGGTACACAGTGCCTGGCTGGATTTCACAGACCCAGAGGAGTAAAGAAGCAAAGCCTCCATCTTGAAATAGCAAGGACACTTCTGCTGTGTTTCTTGGGAGATTTTCATCACTATCTGCTCGTGACAGGTGTGACAATCAAGTGCTGGGGAAAGGCACCGCCACATTTGGGAGTTCAGAATAAAGAGTTATAGGATCAAGCTCTTGATGTCGACTTTAAAATGCTGGGAAGAAATATATATATATATATATATATATATATATATATATATATATATACACACACACACACACACACATATATATATATATATATATACACACACACATATATATATATATATATATATACACATACATATATATATGTTTGCATTGATAGGTAGGGTAATGTACCCTTCTAGATACCAAGAAAAACAAATTGTTTTTATTCATTTTTTCTTTTAACATAATTACTACTTTATCCATTTTTTTTCCATAGAGTCCCCTGGAAAAGATGGTGTTATAATTATAGTCCTCATTGTATTCTCACACACATGTTTTGGATAACAACGTCTTATAGGCTATAAAAGAAAAATAGCTTTGTATTGTGGTAGATGAATTTTTGTTTTTCCTTCTACAATTTAAATTAGGGCTGGGATGTAGTTCAGCGGTAAACACCTGCCTAGTATGTACAAGTCCCCAGCACTGCAAAAAGACAAGATGTGTGGTTCCTTGGACTCCTGGCTCTGCCACTCTCGGATCTTTGACTGAGTCCCACCCTACGCCATCCTGAAGGAGGAGGGGTGAGACTTCTGGTGTCTGTCACCCTGTCCCGGCCACATTTCTTCTAAGAAACCACAAACCACTGCAGGTCTCTGGGCCTGGGGAAAGCCACTTCCACAATGCAGAACTCAGAAATCCCTTTCTTGTTGAGATGATCCTGAATGAAATCTGTGTTTATCAGCTTTCTGGTATATTACAACATGCCTGAGACAATTAGCTTACAAAGGGAAAAGGTTTATGTTGATTGACAGATCCAGCACAAGATCAGTGGCCCCATAGCTTTGCACTCGAGTGTGGGTACCAGATAGAAATGATGAGGACACACGGTGGAGCCAGGATGCTGAGAGGAAGAGAAACATCGTAGAGTCCCATAGTTTGCTTCATGAGCACATTCCCCTGCTGTTAAAGGTCCTCCCACCAACCCCGACCTCCTAAAGATGCTCTCACCAATCCCAACCTCTAACAGATCCTCCCACTCACCCCCTAGAAGCAGGAATCAGGTACAGATCTTAGACGAGTTCAGCTGAACCGTAGCAAACTTAATCACTCTCCACCCATCTCCACTAGTGGCCACCTGAGAAAGCTAAACACCCTGGCCAGCAGCTGGTTCCAAATCCACAATGTCCTAGAACTGCTGCAAAGGGCAAAGACTATCCTGGTGTCTTGCTGCTGACTCCTTCCACCAGATAAGCTGTCCTTGGTGGGGAATTCCAGCCAGGCTGCTATGCTGGCCCCCAAACACACCAGCCCCAGCGTGGTAGTCTGTAGCTACGGTGACACTTCCAGCTGCAGGCGACTAAGACACCATGCAGAGGGTCGATGTTGGGTTAGAGCGGAGAGAACATATGAGAAAGTCAGAAGCAGAGACCCGCTGTGCTCAGAAACCTACTCCATGGAAAGGATGAGCGTTCCGCCCCTGACCACCTGCCCCTTCCAAACACGCATGCTCATTTTAAATAGTTGGTTTTCATTGGAAACAAAATCTGCAATTTTAGTTTAGTTCTTTGTTCTCTGTGATAGCCAAACCCAGCTCACCTTTCACAAGGTGAAAACTGCAGGGAAAACAGTTCTTTCAGACTACCTACCCTGAGAGGTCCTCAGAAAAGGTAAAACAAAATCAGATGATATTTTTTAAACCTTAAATTGTTGGGTTAGAAGAGAGTGTGTAGAGCCTGCTGTTTTCCACACTGCCACCCATGGCTGTTCTTGTCCTGTGCCATCCTGAGAGTTAATGACGTCCTCCTCACCTTCCCCGCGGAGCTTTCTGGGAGGACTGATGATAATAAAAATAATACAAAAAATCAGCACCTGGATCATATCCTATAAAATCAAATTCACCGGGGCCCAGCAAGCTGGATAAAATGCAGACACAAACATCAGGGAAAGAACTGCACGGTACAGACCATGGCAATGGGGAGCAGGTTGCCCTCGGGAAAGTGCCACTGGGGTGACTTCTTCCAGGACGGAGTGGCCCCAGTCCCTGGGGCATTCTCCCTCGATACTCCAGCACAGCCCCACTGCAGGACTTAACAACCCTAACGCAGGGAGAGAACTGCGGTGCAATGACCTCCATCCTGCCAGTTAGGACAGCGGTTCCGCTTCTGACCTCAGCACAGCTGTGGCCCGGAGACCCGAGAACTGACCTGACTCGATTGTTTCCAGTTTGACTTGATGACCCTCCTCCCCTAGCCTTCCGCAGTGAGCGCTTCCCCACGGGGCTCACCCCTGGGCCTAGGGACGACGTGGAAGCCAGTCCAGCCCTGATTCAGGAAGTCAGCAGTCCCCCTGTCTCTGTTCTCGGGCAGTTGGGCTCCTGGTTCCGAGACAGCAGTTGGGCAGACAGCAAGAATGATGCGCCTCCGCCGCGGCCTCCATTGAACAATGAACTCCTGATGCCAATTTGCTTGTTTAAGAGATCCCTTGAGTTCTAGATTAAGTATCCTGTCTAGAATTCACCTTCACTCGGGCACACTCTGCGGCTGGGGTCATCTGTAGTCCTAGTGTTCACTTCTCCCCAGAACTGAGGCTTCGTTCCTGGGACTCCCACACAGCCTCGAGGACCCCTGATTGCAAAGTCTTCTCTCTTTTCTTTCTCAGGAGAATTGAGGTTCTCAAATGCGTGGTCTGTGCTCTCCTCGCCTTTCCAGCTCCGGAACCGTGTGCACAGTTCATAAATATTGTTAGAGTTGGTCCAGGGATTTAGCTCAGTGGTTCTAGCACCTGTCTTGCAAGTGCAAGGACCCGGGTTCAATCCCCGGCAACCACATACAATACTGGGTGTGGAGACTCACGCCCAGCAGCAACCAGTACTACATACCACAGTGCCGGGTGTGGTGACCCATGCCTGTAATCCCAGCACTCGGGAGGCAGAGGCAGGAGGATTGCTGTGATGGGAGTTTGAGGCTGAGCTCAGGGCCAGCCTGAACCACAAAGCAAGACCTTGTCTCAAAAAAAAAAAAAAAATTGTTATAATGAACTGGTCAGCTTGGTAGACTTGCTGAAGTGCCAGGGGAGGAGAGGACCGGACACACAAGTCCAGGCTGGCACTGTACCCGCCCTCACCAGTGCATGCCAGATCAGGGTGGTGAGAATTACTCTCACTCTCGAAGTGTCCTTGCCTCAGTCCTTCTTGCACAACACTGAAAAAGCATCATCCACCAAACCACAGGCTTTTTTTTTAAAGCTCTTTTTTAAAATTTATTTTTGTTCATGATTTTGCAGAATCTCCCTGGTTTAGTAAGTCACCCAGACTGTGTTTGCAATTGCAGCCATCCTGCCTCAGCTTCTTCCAATAGTGCTGGGATTACAAGTATGTGGAACTGTGTTCTGAAAAAGACTGTTTTTAAGAGGTGGCAGGAAAGGTATCGATAGTCCTGGATTAACACTAATAATAATAATTTTAAAAACCCTGAAAAATGGAGTAGGTGTTTATGAAGGTCCTGTGTTTGTTTTTCTGACCCAGGAGCCCAGAGCTGACAGTTTCTTACAGCTGCGGTGTGTGGCTCACAGGGACAGCAGACCACTTGAGTTGACGTGGCTGCTGAAGGGTATAAGTGGACACCAGCCATCAGGACAGAGCACGGAGCCTCTGCGTACAGGAGCTATCTCTGCCCCTTTCTGAGTCAACACCAAATACTAATGAATCATCTCCTGGTGTGATAAGCAGCGCCCACTGCTGTGTGTCCCTGACACTCACCTATCACATCTCAGTTATTTTAGACAAGTCCCACTTTCGGTGATTGATCATCATTTTTACTTTCAGAGGCTTAGGTGGGTGGGAAGAAAACCACAGAGAAAGAGCGTGGCAGGAAGTTTCCTTGCCAAAGAGTCACGTGTCGCCTTTGGGTTATGGCTTTTGAGAACCCAAATTCTTAAGTGTGCTGAGGTTAAAAGCTTCCTATGAGCCACAGAGTTGAAGGATGGTGATTTAGCTGGTGTTATTTTACCAGGGCTGTCTCACATTTGACCGTCTTTAGATGAACGAGTCTTTAGTGTTCACTGGGGAAGGCTATTATCTGGAGAGGCAGACTCTGGATCCCAACAGGGCTCATTTGGGAAATGAAACTGGAGAGTTATACTTAAAATCTATCAGTCTCCTTTGTCCTGGGCGATACTCTCTTGGTTGGGGGTGGGGTAGGCTGCTGTAGATAGGTGGCAAAAACCCCCAAAAGAGACTTCTATTTCACTCACTATTTTTTCCTCCACAAGGAAATTGAGATAAAAAAGAATTCAAAGCTCAGTTAACCTAATTAGAACTTTGATTAAGGTTACAATAACCAGTGCTGTTCACTGACTGCTTACTATGTGTACATCACGAATCCCAAGCTGCGGGGGTTGTCATTGGGATGTTGTCATCCTTATTTTATAAATGAAGATGCTACAACTCAGATGTGCTAAGTTTCTTGCTGAAGGTCACAGCTGAGCCGGGGTCCAAACAGGTACATGTCCCTGTGGGGTCACAGAGAACACTGTCTTCCCATGCTGTGATTTCTTCCTTGTTAGGAGATAAGGGACAGGACGTGCCCAGGTAAAGAGGGACTTGTGCATGGTGCATGTCTGGCTCGAGGCACAGCTGTAATGGTGGCGACTCCTCCTGACCACGCCTCTCATTGGAGACACAGACATATCTCCCCCTGTGCTATCAGAACCTGACAGAGTATCTGTAAGTCATGTGGCTTCAGTATTTTGACAAATGTATATTCATAATGTCATACTTTTTAATAAGTGTTTTATTGAATACTAACAGAATAATATGTATAGGTCCTTATATAATTCCCTTTGCACCAATAAATTTATAACATTGAAAGAAAATCTCTGCATGTGAATGTCAACTAAGTCACCATAGCATAATCTGATTGTCATTTCCCCCTTTGAGTAGGCAGCACTAAAGGGGAAAGTCAGAACTGAAGGAATCAAAAAAAACCCTGATTTTCAGGGCTGGAGATTTAGCTCAGTGGTTCCAGTGCCTATCTTGTAAGTACAAGGGCCCGGGTGCAATCCTCAGTAACCACATACAACAATAATGGGCATGGAGATTCATGCTCACCAGCAGTCAGTACCACGTACACACAGTGAGCTGGGTATGGTGGCTCATGTCTATAATCCTAGCACTTGGGATGCAGAGGCAGGAGGATTGCTGTGATATGAGTTTGAGGCTGATCTCAGGGTCAGACTGAACTACAAAGCTAGAACTTATCTCGAAAAAAACAAAAACAAAACAATAACAAAAAACACTCCCTGATTTTCATCCCCATCTGTCCACTGTCCTAGAGAGTTTCAGATACCCTATCATGCATTAAACAGATATATGATACTGTTTACTAGCATTAACCTCTTGCCTCAGTGAAGTCAACCAGCTAAGCTGCTGTCTCCAGAGAGGTCAAAGAGGTGGATGTAGGGAAAGCAACTTTGATAGAAGAAACAGAACTCAAGGAGAATTCAAGGCAGAGAGCTCGGTGTCTGGTCCTAGTGAGACCACAAGAGGCTCCACAGAACTTTGAGCTGAAGCAAGAAAGTAGAAGAGGAAAACAGTTTCTCTACAGAAAAGCATGGTTGTCTTGCTGTCAAAGGACTCTGGGGAAGCATGAAAAGCTAGCATAGGCAGTCAGTGAGCAGCACATTTACAAGTACTCAAAGAACCTGTGAAGATAGCAGCATCTAACACGAGATCAAACCCACTTTCCCGATGGGTTCATGGGATCCTGACACTAATCTAGGAAGTTACTTGCCCTCCGAGGATGGGCAGCTTGGCTTTGGTGTCTGTCACGCATGTCCCAGAAGACTTCAGAGCAAATCTCTTTCTGTATCAGGGTGACAATCAGCCTTGAGCCTCTGGTCCTCGGAGTCAGCAGGACATTCTCCTCCCCGGGCTCCCACTGACTCCCACACCTACAAAGCCATCACACTGCAGCAGTGCTCAGTGACTTTCTCTCCCACCACAGTTCCTGCTCCTCATGCTCACCTGAAGGGCCGGCAGCACTGGAGAGTGGAAGGAGGGAGGAAAATCACAGACATCACTGCACCTGAGGGGCCCATCTACTGCCGCCATCTCTATCTTCCCTCGAGATTTAATCAACCACACCAGAAAAATCACCCTTTCTATTCATCAGATCAAACAGGGCCTTCATTTCTTCTGTGATGGAGATGAGCACAGTTCAACCAGAAATTGGGTCCCAAGAGCACCTTGCTGCTAAATTGGTTGGGTGAGTAGCACTTGCGGCAAATTGCCCTTCGTGAAGTTAGCGTTGAAGAAGCATCATGATTATCACTTGAGGGGAGAAGAGGGAGAGATGAGCTAGTGTGTTAGTTAACTGATTGTAGCAAGTTAAGTAGGAAACGCCCAACTAAATTGGATTGGCACAGTGCTGGGTGTGGGAGACACTCCCAAAGAGGATTGTGGCTGGAATGCTATATAAAGCAAACAAAGACAGAAGGCTCACTTCTATTCCTCGAGAGGAGGAGCTCCAGATTTCACCTTCAGCTTGGACATGGTCTCCTGGCTTCCCACACAGACCCTTCAGCCTCTTGATACCAACTTGCTGAGACACTGCTGTGGACTTTCAAGCCTTCAGATGTCCAGCGCACAGACTGACCTTTCACACTCTCCCTCACTGCCGCTGTGGGCAACCACTGTAAGCCAATCTTGCGAATCTTTATGTATTTGTATACCTTGCATTAAATGTGTCTCTCTAGTAAGCACTGATTGGCACAGTAAGGAAGCCAAAGAACCTCTTCTGATCTTCTTAGTAGTTGATCAGGACCAACTACAGTCTCAAAGGCTTTGCTTAATCATAATTATCATGTGTGGAAAACTCTGCTTTGGTGAAATAAAGTCTCTTCAGCATGCCTTTTTTTTTTTTTGAGACAAGGTCTTGCTTTTTGTAGTTCAGGCTGGCTCTGAGCTCAGCCTTGAACTTACAGCAATCCTCTTGCCACTGCCTCCTAAGTGCCGGGATTACAGGTGTGAGGCACCATGCCGGGCACTGTGGTATGTGGTTCTGATTGCTGGTGGGCGTGAGTCTCCACACTCACACTCCACACTCAATATTGCTGTATGTGGTTACTGGGATAGAACCCGGGCCTTTGCACTTGAAGACAGGTGCCGGAAACACCGAGCTAAATCCCTGGCCCTTCATTGTGCATTTGGCTCTTCAGGTTTAGGAGCAGTTACGTACTAAGGAGAAGTGTGGCTCCCAGAAGTCAGCCTAGCAGATCACATCTCCCCATCTGAGACCGTGGGATCCTTCCGGTTACCCTGGGTCTGCAGGAATGTGGTCAGCGTAGCTGAGGTCCTGCACAGAAAAGCCACAGGCTCTGCTCCCCTCACTGCCTCTAGTGTGTGTAGTGGAATTTGGCTCAGGAACATTTTCCTGAACTATTTTAGCTTTGGAGCTGTTTCTCAAATTCAATACAGATAATCATCAAAAAGTACATACATAAGTGTGTTCAACACATTCAATGGGTCTTTACGTTTTTAAAATCTTATTTCAGTAAAAGATACATTGCTAATGATTCCCCTGAAAACATTCTCTGTTGTTCCAAACATATGTATCTCACTGCTCCTGCCACTTTCTGAAGCAGTTCTGCAAGTTCTCTTGCACAGGTATCTTTACTGACACTGCTTTGTCTGCCTTCGCATCCTACATTGATTCAAAATGTTTACCTCTGATGGTGTTTATGATGTGAGAGAAGAGCCAGAGGTCATGTAGTACCAGATTCCGTGACTAAGGTGGAGGAAGATGCATTGTAACATTCCTAAAAGCCTGTCTTTCTGTAAGATCACTTCGGGAACCACATTCTCCTTATTTTCCGATAACACTTGACAGACACACTCACGAAAGAAGACTTCCAGAACCGCTTCAGAAAGTGGCAAGGAGGAAGAGATAACTGCATGAGACAAGGGGAATATTTTTGAGGGGGACTGATGGCAGTGTGTCTTTTACTATAATAAATTTGTTTAAACTTTTACTTAAACCTTCAATGCATTTTGTATTATACCTCATGTATGTATACATGCATATACATATATATTTGTTAAAAGGAATGGTAATACAGGCAAATGTAAAAGAGAATTTCAAAGTCAAATGTCTCATCAAAGTAAACACTGCTTGTTGCTGAAGGTGGCCCACTTCACTGGAGATGAGGGTAGGCTGGTTCCTAGCAATTGTAAGGAAGAAATAGAGAGAAAAAGGACTGGGAAGCTTTTTGCAAGATGAGTTGTTTTTCGGGCTGGAGATTAGAATGAAATGAGGATAAAATCTAGAAAGCAGATGAAGAGAAAGCAAAATGGCACAGAATCAACCACAGCAAAAGCAGAGACACCACCAGCAGCTCTCTTCAAAGCAATTTTGTTTGCTCCCATGCAACATAAATGGCATGTAGGGAAAAGGAGGGAAAGGTCAGTGTGTCTTTTACACACTGGACACTCCTTTCCCTAAAGAGTAATGGAGAACTTCCATTAACACCAGAGCCATGGCCTCTCTGCCTGCCTCTTCCTTTGTTCCTCCATAGGTACATGGAGCAGATGAGCAGAAATAGGGCAGAGGTGCCTGGACCCCAGTTTTGTAGGCTTCCCAAGACAGCAGGTTTGGATTTTAAGACATCCCTACAAGCGGCTTTCCCAACTCATTATGAGCCTCCCCAGTTATTAAGAATCTCTCATGATATACCTCTTTGCAACTATCTCACTGCCTTCATTTTCTCATGAATCAGCAGTAATACTCTGGAAATACCCACGTATTTCTCTGCTTTACTTTTCTGTTTGTCTCTCCACTGTGAGGCAACCTCTGCCCCGCTGAAAGGTGCCAGGTGGTAGTCAGAGGCAGCCTCGCAAGTGCTGCGTGGGTCTATGCTCCTACTGGATCTGGGCTGGTGGCCTGCTGAGGGGCCCGAGAGATACATGGGCCAGGCCAAGGAACAAGGGAAGTGAGTCGGACACATAGAGTATCTGCAATGTCACTAGCTGCTGAGAAAAGGCCAAATATGCAAGGACTTGCCCAAGCTGGACAGGATTTGGCCACATGTGGGCCAGCAGCAGTGTGGCCTGGGTCACTCCCTACAAGCCGATCAGCTCTGCCAGATGGACCAAGGTTAGCTCCTGGGTGGGGACCCAAGTAGCAGGGACACAGTCATGCCTTCTCCCCCTGCCCTGAGTCCTAGACATCACCTCAGGGATGAGCAGAAGACAGGGGAGCTATCTAACAGACTGAGAGGTTCTGTCAGAAAGACTGGGTTACTCTTTAGAAGAACACATCAATGATTGGGTTCAAACAAGCTTAATATAAAGTAGTTTTTCTTTCTACTACCTTGTGGTGAGTATCCCATGCATAGGGAATATCAAGTGAGTTACTGATGGACCATGAAAAACCTACTTTCTGTCTGCTCATCTCAACTGCAGTAAGGCTAATCTTCGATCACACTATATCTGTTCCTTCATTTATCTATACAGTGAATACTTATCAGACACCCACTGCACATTGAGAACTGCACTGAGTACTCGCGATACTGAATGACTTTGAGGGAGGTGACAAATGGTTTAAATTAGGGAGGGCACTGGCTGCTTGGACCATGATAGAGAGGTCTTTAAATACGATTATATCATGTGCTGGAAAAGATGGGCTCTGCTACTAAATCACATACCTTAAGTAGCTTAATGCTTCTAAAGTACTGCCTCTCTGGAAAAATAGTCTTTATTTCACTTAAAATAACTGACATTGGGCTACTGCTGCTGACAACCTTTTCTGCAGAGAGATGGACTGTGAACCGTACTCAGATAGTGACTGTGAAGTAGAGAGCCCAACCAGGAGTTGCCCTAATACTGGTTTAGTAATGGCTATGGGTCGAAAATATCATTACAAAGCCATTGCTCAGGTAATGGAAGAATCGGGTAGATTATGGAGACCTAATTGGCAGTGCAGGTTTTCTAAACTCCATTACAATGTTGATGGATCTGGTGCTAAGAGAAATTACAAAATATGTCACTCTGATAATTGGTACAAGAGGAAATACAAATAGCAAACATAGGGAAATAATTTCTATCTTCACATGGACAGCCAAAGAAGTGCATACTAAAGCAAACTGGAAGAACTATTTTCATTTGAATTAGCAAAAAAATAAATTGTATCCAAAGCAGTGAAAAATAGCATTATACATTTACAGTTATATTAATGTGGACATTGGTATAAATGTTTTGGGGGAAAGTGATATAAGAAAGGACAGACAGAGCAACCTAGTAATTTCATCCCTAAGATTTTACTCTAAGAAAATAATTCAGTGAAAGTAAAAGCTCTCACAATGGAAAGAAAGAGACAGAAGCTGAGGGAGAGAAAAACAGAAATGGTCTGAATAGTCAACACTAGAACCATGTGAGTACTTTATGCAACAAGGTATGAGCACACAGTCACTCAGAAAAGCAGCTAAGAAAAATATATGCAATGTGATACAGCATTATTAAAATATAAAACAGTTAAATGGTGCTATGCTCATTGCTATGTAATACAGGAAAACATACAATACAGACAGCATTAGTTTTTTAGGCGTTATGATTTTTTCCATGATTTTTAAATTGTTACATTCCACTTTTAATTTTAAAAATTCACAAAGGAAACCTAAGGTCTCCAACCAATACAATACAATGATACATCCAGTCTAAAACAGTCACACGAGCAGTGGCTGCACTTCAGGGACTGGGGAATGGCTTTTAAAGCTGGGTCTGTAACAGGCGCACCGAGTGGTTTGAGATGTCGGGATGGAAGCTGCACCAGGTGAAAAGAAGTCATTGCCTCTTCCGGGAACTGCATTAGCCCCGTATTACTTGGTGCATGGACGGCCACAGGCTTCCCAGAACTGCAGCGTTCTGGTGGAAAAGCAGGGAAAAGCCTGACCGAGAAAGGCAGGCTGAAAGGTTTTTAATTCGATCAAAAGGGTCCAGCGTAAGCCGGGTTTCAATTGAAACATTTTTTTCCTACACACACACGCTCTCTCAAATCCTACTGGCCTTCGTGTCTCTGGGTTACATTCAGCCTTGTTTAATTTAACTTTATGTGAGTTTATTACTTAATTTTATCTTTATGACATAAAATGTTCTTCTTTAAATACAGATTATTTCCTGGGTGTTTGGAAAGCAGTCTGCTAGCTCCTTCTGCCTAAATGTTTTTCCCTCTTTCTCTTTCTCTCCTACTCCTTGTGTCCTTTTATTAGACTAAAAAAAGACAGAGATCAGAAAGGGTCACAGAAGTGGGGACCTGCTTTTTGACTGCACTCAGCGCTTTTGGTCTCAAGACTTCCAGAGAGGGCGGCCAGCAGAAATGGCCTGGGAGTCTGGCCAAGCATGGCTGTCCTCTACATTGCTTCGGTCTCCTCGGGGGCACCCTTGCTGTGAACTGTCTGCTTCCTGCAAGAAACAGGGACCCTGACACTATTGTTTAGTGGATATTTGATGTCCAGAGCCTTGTGAAGGCCTCTCATCAAACCTGTGCTCTGGAGAGGAGACCCCTCCTCGGCTTCCGGCCCAGACCCCAGCTACTCCACACCATGCCACTGGCTTCTCCTCTGCAAGGTTTATCCACAGGTGTGAGCGGGTGAATGAACAACGAAGTCCCCTTCTCCTGAGCTCTCTTTTTCTTTCAAGAGCTTTTCTTTGCTTCTTTGTTAGTAAATAATTGGTCCACAACACAAAACAGTTATTTCCCTAGGAATACAGAGTCTATTGAAATTAGACTAACTCCTAGACTTCCACCATCTCCTGTCTTTGCTTTCTGATAATCAGGTGAAAATCCCTCAGATATTAGAATTTTATGCATCCATCATTAGGCCTGTGATGACTATCTTATAGCATTACACCCTACTTTGAGAACAGACACGAAGGCTACAGTTTCAAAAGTGAGAAAATGGTAAAGGAAGGGGTGTATCAGACCCGCTCATTCCTTTATCCATATGAACAGTTGCAGGTCTCCAAAATCAGTCTAACATGCTCAGAACTGAAAAATCCAAAGTTTAGAAAACCATTCATGCTTCACTAGTTCAGAACAATGTCCATTTCCATAGCTGCAGCGTACAGAAAATTTTATCTGTATACAATTTCACTGTCTCCAACAACTGCATCTTTTTAAGAGCCAAGAGCTTATTTTCTTAAATGTAAATTACTTTCCAAACTATTATGCAATTCCAATTTAGCTCATATACATCAGAATAAAAGCGCTGTATGTTTTTGTAAGGCATAATTTATGTAGGTAGAGAGAGAGCACATGTGATAACAAGGTATGTTCATCAGCTTACCGCCACTATAACAAATATCAAAATATTCAGCTGATAAAGAGAAAAGGTTTACTGGGGCTCACAGGTGTGAAAGGTGCAGTCCATGGTTAGTTGGCCCTGTTGCCTCTGCCCTGGTGAAGCCACACTCTGGAGAGAAATCCACGGCAGAGAAAAAACACAACTCTGACTAGAAAGACAGAAGAGACTGCAAGTTCCACTATTCCCCTCAAGGATGTACCTGGGTGACCCTAAAGTTTTCCATTAGGCCCCCATCTCTTATATAACACTACTTCACAATGGTGCCACAGGCTTGGGATCAAGATGTTACTAATGATCCTTTGGGAGATATTGAAGACTCAAACTATAGCCCAAGGTAAGGGCATTCTGAGACCTTAGCCCTCTCTTCACAGTATGGCACATAAATTCTTCTCCCAGAGCACAGGTTTCTAAGCCAGTCCTAATATGACTATAACCCAAAACATTCTATGAAACCTAAGTATTTTATAAAACATTTCCTTCTCACATTCACAGCTACTTATCCATAGCTACAATTCCTTGGTGACTGAGAAGTGATTTTACTACTTGAGCTGTTTTAGATCAAAACCAAATAAAAAGAATAAGTGTAGCACTTGAGCCAGATTTGCTTGTAGTTCTTTCACTCTGCAATCCCACATTTTCACCCACATTAGCTCTGCACAGAAAGACCTTCTGAAACAGTTCCAGGCAGGCTTCTTAAACTACAAGACAAGTCATAATAATAATGATTTTTTTCAAAGACCGTCATATCAGTGTCCCAAAATACTAAAATAGCAGTTGGAGTCTTTCTACTCTCTCATCTCAGAGAGCCCAAGGTTCAAAACAGTTGGGATTGTTGGCAAGAATTTGATTAGGTATGATTTCATCAAAGCTTAAATATGACTTCTCATGTGTGCCTATGTGTTTATGGCTAATAATCATGATTTTTTCCTCCATAACTTTTCTTGTCTTCTGAGGCTTCTCACTTCAAGATTCATCTCAAAGCCCTTTTCTTCTAGCTACTGAATCTCATCAGATGCTCAACAAAGCAGAGTCCACAGACTCTCTGAGAAAACACATCAGCTACTTGAGGGGGACAGACGTACCCCCTCTGACAGGACTGCCTACCGCTGTGGCTGCACATGTGAGATCTCTGTGTGCTGTGACCCCGAGCAGAAGAGGTTCTCAACAGAACCAACTCCCTGCAAAAGAGGGAGCAGAAAGGCAAAGGGAGAAAAACACCTCAGCCAAGTTTACAGAAGATATTTTCACTAAAATTTGGGGTAGTGAATAGGGAACAGGAGGCAGTCCAGTACAATGGCCAAATTTCCACCTAGAAGAGAAGAAAACTGTATATATTCTCCTTCTGGACACTTCTTAAATTTACACAGCCAAGCTCAGATGGGAGCTTTGAGAAGCAAATGGGGAAGCCCAACTTCCCAGGCCTTTAGTACAGTGGCACAAAGGGAAGGATGGTAGTGATTGTAGATTGATTTATTGAATTTATCTTTAAAAGCTTCCTAAGTTGTCTGTTCTACCCCTTAGTACACCTGTGTTCATTTTCATATAAAACAGTATTTTAACAAAGAAACATCCCTTCTCCACTATTGGTGGGAATGTAGACTGGTACAACCACTGTGGAAATCAGTGTGGAGATTCCTCAGAAGACTAGGATCAGGGGTCTCATTTGACCCTGCTATTTCATTTCAATTGAAAGCATCATACCACAATAACATATGTGCACCCATGTTTATAGTGGCAGTTTGTAGTAGCTAAATCTTGGAAATAGCCCAACTGTCCATCAACTGGAGATAGATAAAAAAGAAGAATTTTTAAAATATACAATAGAGTGTTACTCAGCCATAAAGAGTGATAAATTAGAAACATAGCTAAATAGATGCAACTTGAGACCATACTTACAAGTGAAATAAATAAAACATAGAAGTGTAAATACCATATTGTTTCTCTAGTGTGAGAAACTGAAGGTATAAATGAGGTTCAGAATGTATGATAGATACTGTGAAATAGGAAGAAAAAAGGGAAAGAGGGTGGGCATGAGGGAGAAAGCAAAGATAGGAAAGAAAGAATTTGATGGTAAAAAGGAAAAAGCGGAAACAAAGGTTATGTATATGGCAGCTGAGGGGCTGCAAAAGGCCAGGGGGCTGGGAAAAAATAAGAATCAAGATATATCATGTACAGGTACAAATTCTCAATGATTAATGGGATCATAATATATGTATGAAGTGTATCAATAAGCTCAATTTGTAAAAAGAAGATAGTATTTTAAGCTGATATTTGGGTTCCCCTGATGTAGCTTAGACATACGAGTGCCACAAGTTGATGGACATAGCTGAGACCTGAACAAATTGCCAGAGCCTTACTAAAATAGAGATTCTGATCACATAAGTCCAGGGTGGGCTCTCAGATTCTGCACACTGAAACAGCTTCTAGCTTATTCCTCCATGACTGAGCAGCGACTGACACTCAGTATGTTGAATAAAAGGGCTGCACAGCATGGTCCAAGACTGGCAGCATCAGCGTGGCCTGGGAATAGTAGAGAAGCACATTCTCCACTCCCATTAGATCAGCTGAGTCAGAAACTGGGGCCAGGGAAGGGGGAGCTGGGTTCTAAGAATCTGTATTTTAACAAGTCTACCAGGGCTTTCTTGTTTGCACTAATTAACCAGAACAGAAAAAATTAGGTCAATCAAAGGCAGGGATTATAGGTTTTTAGGACTTTAAAAACTATTACATACAGAGAGCTTCAATATCCATGAAGATGCTTGAAATAAAAAAAAAAGGACTTCTCAAAGTTGACTCGAAAGTCAAAATAAAGGCTCAGTTCATGGGGACTATAGTGCTTGCAATGCAATACACAGCACAGTGAAGAAGCATAGGGATTAGCCAGGACTGGAGTCTGGAGAGATTAGCAAATGACTTCTAAGAGAAAATGAAATTCTTCCAGAAGAACTTCCACTCTCAAGAGGCTTAGGCTTCTGGTATCTGAGTTCAGTTTCATTCAAGCCAACCAATGGGTTGGTATGAAGATGAAGAGCAACATTCCCACTGAGCCAGTGTGTTACAGAGTTTAATTAACTAGGGAGAAGAACTTTGGCTGCTACACATCAGTAGCTGCTCTTTAGGAAGACTTTGATGTACTGTAGAGTCTCCATCGTTTTTCCTGGGAAAATTCCCAACTTGGTCTGTCATTGCCTCCTAAGGAATGCAGCTTCTGAAGCAAACTCTTCCTCCAGAGGGGGAAAAAGGACGTGCCACAATCTCCATGGAACTGTCTACAGAGAATAACAGAGGGCAGTTCTGCGGGGGCTACAACCTCAAAGAGTGAACAGCAACCTGGGCTGAGGGATGATGATCAGCAGGAAAACTCCAGAGAGGTCTGATGTGAGTGGGGCTTGCTGGGCCCCTCTGGCCTCCAGATGCCTTCACGCCCATTCTTTGCTCCTATGGCTGAGATACCTCTTTGCAAGAAAACCTGGATTTGGGCCAAAGCCCAAGATAGGAGCACCCAAATGAACCGGGAATTAGTGCTCACAAAGGAGGTGTTTGCTATAGCGACTGAGGTATGGCTTGTGGTTTTATCTATACTTCATAACAAAGAGAAGCAGGTGCCTGGAGTGTTTTTTCTCAGCAAAGGACTGATTTCTGCTTTGTTTGATTTGATGGTGCATTTCCTCAATTATAGAGGCAGGCTTTAATTCATAAGCAGTGTTTAGGGAGAGTGTGAACTCTGAGGAACACACAAACTTCTAGCCCTTCTTTCTGTTCCTCCTATTGATGTGCGTGGTCCCAGGGTGTCTCTCTGCCCCATCTGAAGGTTGTCTCTACTGCTCCCTCAGATAATCCAGCTATACTTGAAACCTGGACATTCTGCTACTCTGTGAACAGCCTGGCTTTAGGAGTGGAGGTTTGTAGCAAACAAACCATGGAAGTCCAGCCATGTGGCTGTCCCAGGCTTCATGAGTCACAAGGGCTGGCTTTTTCTTTTTTCCCCAAATCCATCTTTCTTCTTCATCCTCTCTCTAGAGTCCTTTACATTTTTTCACTTATCACTCACATAAATACTTTTGGAAAAGAAAAGAGACAGTGAAGACAATTGCTCTGAAAGACTTTGTACAAAAATATTTATTCAGAGACGTATATATAACCTGGTTGTCTAACTATCCTAATTCTGAAATGCTATATTCAAATAATTTATAAAGATTTTAAAGAAGTAAACAGCTGAGAACTAACAGGAAATTCAGAAAATGAATATTTAACTATTACACATATAATAATCAAAGTGTTAACAGACATAAACTACTATCAGGAAGACTACATAGTACGTGTCCAATGACAATTTCTCAACAGCTTTTTGTAGTAGCAATATTTTCCTACATTGTGCATTCTCAGTTACTTAGAAAATCAAGGCCATTGATTACAATGAAGCACATGGAAAGGAGAACAAATCAGAAACCTAAAGAAGCGAACCTAGTTTGCAAAGTGCAAATACTGCAGAAATGAGAGTTGAACTAACATATGACCTACTGTTGTCATATTTTCTAAAGAGAAGCTCATTAGAATTAAAATCATAATACAATACATAGTATTTCTTGAGCAATTACTAACAGAAAGACATAGCAATGGTTGCTTTATCTAAACGATACAATTCAGTCTTCTCCAGGTACTACGCTGGAAACATGGACACCGAGAAGGAATTACTTGAATGTCAATCAGTTCCACTGGACACAGTGAACTGAAATAAATTAGTTTTAAGTGCTGCATCAGCCCATTGTCTTGTCAGAATGAGTTTCTGATTAGTAAAGCCCAGAACATGCATCCTTCCTTGGCCGTGCTGTGGTGACAGGATGACCTGGTAAAGACACACTGTTTCAGGGACACAGCTGTCTCCCCAGCAGGAGGACATGCTCCCGGTCTCGCCCAGCCAAGCTGGTGGGCCACTAAAGTAGAGAAGTGACCCACCCAGGAAAATGACAGCACTATAGGAAGGGAGACCACCAAGACACACTCAGAGCAGTGAGATGTCGCCCTACATTCACACCTGAACCCAGTAGACACTCATTGCATCTACCTTTGAAAGTACATACATAGAAACCCAAAGGAACATTAATGTTTTTGGTGCCCAAATTGATCAGTCTCATCCCCATGAAGACAAAAATACTTTAGCTCAGGTGGGACTCTGATACTTAAGGCAACCAAAATGACAAACGTGTGTCAAGAAAGTAATAAGTAAATAATGAATATTGATGACTTCAAAGATGGCTTTAAATCCCACTTCTGCCACATGTACCTGTGAGAATTTAATTACATTACACAGCTCAGGCAACATGCATAAGGCTTTGCCCTTACTAATTGCTCAATAGACTAATTAATTATAATACAATTGTTAGGAATTATATATTCTATCCCAGTGAACAGTTCTTCTTTTGAAAATACAGCAATTATAATAATTTTCATGACTGTTGAATAAACAACAATTTCCTAAAATTTCTTAAACAGAGCATATCAGTGCTCACTCCCTATGAAAGCAAAACATGAAAAATTGAAATACATGAAAAACTAAGAATATTTGTTGATCAAAGGAATCAAGCATGAGAAGGAAACCAAGAATGGAAGAAGATAGTTGCCGTGCAAGACACTCTTGATTGTATATCTGACAAAGGACTGTAATCCAAAGTATATGAAGAGCTTCTTGTGTTAATAGTCTACCATTGCAGAGCAATTTATTTCCAGATTTACGTGCATAAAACAAGGGCCCATGATTTCAGTTCCAGTAGGTTGGGTGTCCTGAGCCTCTGTTCATGGCATTGCAGGGGTTTGCAGTTGAGCTCACAGCTGAGGCTTCCTAACGAGGGTTCCCTGGAAGGCTCCTCAGCTCACACAAGCCATGGGAAGCACCGGATGCTGGCCGGGTACCCATAACACAGCAGGTTCTTGCCATGTGTGCTTCTTCTAATGGCCTCTCACAACATGGTACCTGCTTACCCTACAGTCGAATATCCAAGAGCACAAGGGAGGGTCAGAAGGCAGAAGCTCTCTCATTTACATTCAGTCAGAAGTGACATCTCATCATCTTTGTTCAGACATGAGGGCTCAGTCCTCCTTCTAGGGACAAGTGCTCCTATTGGAGGATGTGAACAGAGGAAGTAAGGTCCTTAGACCCTGTTTCTGAGGCTATTTGCCACAAACTCATGAATCAATGGGAAAAGACAAAGAGCACAGTGGAAAAATGGACCAACATTTGAACAAGCATTTTACAAAAGAAAATGTCTCAATTGTCAATAAAAATTCAAAGCACTACCTCAGAGAGCTACTTGATAGTACACATTAAAACTGAACTACATCCATCATATAACCCAGAGCTGCTTAGGTAACCATCTCAAACAAAATGTATGCAACACAAAGGCACTACAAAGGCTGATCAAAATGATGGCATGTGTTCAATACAAAAACGTGCTATAGTACAAGGCAATGCCATTATGATCATTGATATATTCCTCCTTGCTTTCCACACACCCTATCATTCTTCCCACCATCAGAGGAAGGTCTAGAAGTCTTTTTTGTGAGCGCCTGTAGAAGATGTAATCAAAAATATGGCGAATATTGCTGCCAAGTGCCATCCAACTGAAAGATAGGCTCATAAAAGCAAGAAGGTATGTCCTTATCTATTTTATTCACTGGATCTGGTGCCATGAGATTTCTGGCTCTTTCCCAAAGTCAAAAAGACCATAAAAAGTAAGTGTTTTGGTTGGATTCACAACATTGAGGCAACCACAACAGCACAACTAAAGACACTCTGGAAAAAGGACTCCTAGAGCTGCCTTAGAAAGAAGCAAGAATAATAGAAGTGTGTTCAGGGTGAAGGGGGTGCACTGGGGAAATAATGGCGCTGCGTCTTTTAATGTAGTAATTTTAAAAATTTACGCATTCACTGTCTTTCCTGACCACACTTCATACATAAAGAACATTCATAACAGCTATCTTTAGATTAACTAAAAAACTATAAACCACCCACATATCCATTTGCAGTGTAATTTATAAATAAACTGTGATATACTCATACAATTGACTACAATATGACGACAAAAGAGAAAAACTCCTGTTACACATTATCAATGGGAATAAATCTCACAAAACAATTTTAAGCAAAAGAAAAACGGATTAGAAAAACATTTACCACGCATTTGTACTTATATAAAACACAGTGGCTAATTCACAATGGAGGTGGTTGGAGAAAGGTGGCAGACCATTTCTGTGGGACTTGGGGACTGTGGAGGGACAAGGCTGGAGGATCTGGAACAGGAAATATCTCATGTTCCTGATGCAGTAACACAGATCATTAACCTTGTGCTGTACTTTATTTATTTATTTTTTTGAGACATGGTCTTGCTTTTGTAGTTCAGGCTGGACCTGAGCTCACTATGTAGCTCAGGAAAGCCTTCAACTCACAGCAATCCTCCTAACTCTGCCTCCCAAGCGCTGGGATTTTTACTTAAATGCTTAATAAACTTTTTTCCTGCTATCCCATTCAAAATTCCTGTAAATATACCACCTGATCAATAATTTTATTGTAAACTGATAATTAATCCATGGATGTTGTCTTAAATTTTAGTCCCTAAGGTCCCAAGTATCAAAAATCAGCATTCAAATTAGTCAAAAACATGACCACTAACCAATATTTCCTTTTACTTTTTTATTTCTCTTCTTTTTCAGTGGAATATTAATGTTCTGGAGGTTGGAGCACACCAAAATCTGATCTGTTCTACCCATCTTGAATGAATTCGTTGATTCCTATTCCAATACTTCCATCTTAAAATGATAAACAGGAGAGGAAAGGAAATCAAGAAAAAGTGCATATAATCAAAATATCCAAGGAAAGAAAATAGGCCAACCGAGGGCAGGTGGGACATGTGATATTGGTTGTGTGCTCCCTGCCTGTGTGTGCACATGTGTGTGTGTGTGTGTGTTTGTGTGTGTGCAATTATGAGTGGGTTCACGGGATGAACATAAGCAACTGGAATGGGGAGATGCTTATGTAAACAAGGATATAAGAGGACAAATCAAGGACATCCAGCAACTGAAAGATTTGGATAAGAGAAAGTTAAGAAATGTATTAGTGGTATATTGAAATTTCAAATATTCTATCTTATTGATTTTATCATGTAAAACTTGTATCTTAAATCAACAACTTCGGAGAATATGGGACCTAGCTGAGAAGCTTTGAACTACTCAACATCAAATAATTTGTATAGAATAAATGTTAATAGAGAAAATAAAACATCCAAGTAATAAGCCTGTGAAAAAGTAAGAGGAAAATATAAGGACTATGCAGAAAAGAGTATAACTTTGGTCCTGTGGATCCTTTTGTGACTTCATAGAACTCAATGTTTGGAATAAATCTGAACATGCATATCATCTTACCTCAAAGTTGAACTTTCAGTTAGTCTTTCTTCCAAGTGGGAGATTCTGGTGAAGAAATTACACAGACAGCAGCTGGGACAGCTCCATACATGGGTGGTAGGACACTGGGTCCTTTGAGGGTCCCTGACATGCAAGTCCATCCCTTCTCCCTGAACTCTGACTGGCTTTTCCATGAGATTTCAGAGTCATGTTCTTTCATAGCTTTAGCATGGAAGCACTCTGAACAAATGCATGTGCATACTGAGTAGGTGGATTAAGTACATGTTGGAGCTGTCAATATTTTGTTATTAAGCATTTTATGCTCTAGTCATTAAGAAGGACAAGCCCCACTGGCAAAAGGTTCATAAGCAAACCTCACTGATGTCTTCCTCCTACCCCACCACCACCCTAACTTCCTAACTTCCACCTTCTTTTACCATCTCAAATGTTTATCCTTCCAGATCACCATAGTGCACAAGTGATAAGACCAGACTTTAAATTGATATTTTTACTTCACATTCCCTTTTCAGCTTAATAGAAAACTATTTCAGAATGCATTTCTGCGTGCAACCAATGAAAATAGCCTGAAAGAATCAACTGTTATTGTTAGTGTCATCATCACCATCATCATTGTTATTATTGTTACAGCATTCTTTAAGATCTACTGTATAAAAGGCTCCTGTGGAGGAGCATTAACTTTTTGCTTAAGATGTGATATCATCAATTTAAATTTAGAGTTCATTGTTGACATTGAGCAGTAGACATTCATGGAAAAAAGTTTATCCATCCCATGGAAATGGTAAATGGTGACATGTGTTCTCCATGGTACACCTAGAGTGCTATACAGTACATCACACACGTATTTTGGATACTGTATGTGGATGGTTAAAAGCAGTGGGTTTTTTCACAGAGAATTGTGTGCCAATGACTTGCTCTCTGCTCTGTGGGTAGTCACACACATGAGTGCCATTTTTGAATGCAAGCCTCAGAGGGTAGTAGACTGTGTTGGAGCCACAGTGGCACATCCAGGAAATATTCAGCTGTATGGACCTTTCCTAATAGTTTCCATTTTTACCTCAAGCAAAATCAAATCCATTCCCAATGCAAAAGCACATTGTAAACAACACTCACTGGAATTAGCAAAGCAACATTTCATCAGAAAATCACCTACAGAATTTAGAATGCAATTTAAAATTACTAATTGGTGTGTTAAATGGATATATTCAGAAAGTGCAGGGGGATGAGTCAACACTTCCAAAAGAACCTTAATTTCAGGATTTCCTGAGTGATTGCTCCAAATTATAAGCCTACCTACACATTAGTACATGGGTTGGAGAAGTCAGTTCACCCAGACATTGGTTGTGTGCATAATTTTAAAAAGAATAAATACTACTTTGGAAATTGCTCTGGTTCATTTTGCCAAAAGTAACACCCTTTCTGGGCACATAGCCACTAGATATTTGTGCTGCTTTCTTCGTGACTATGAAACCCTGAAACATTGTTTGCAATTTTATCAAAAGATTCATTGAATCAAAGGATAATCAGGGAGAACATATTGGCCATTAAAATGTAAAAGATGGGCCTGCAACTCCTTAGAAGAAAGTTATCTTTTATCTCAGTATACTGTTAAAGTTTGCTATTCATTTAAATGAATGACTTGAAGCCCAGCACTGCTCAAAATGGCCCATTGGGGAAATTATTCCTCTTCACTGTTTCTGTCACTCACAGACGTGCTTGCGGTGCAGGCCCTGTCCGGTTTCAGCTTTCAGCTACACACTGAGCCCCCCCAAAGCATCCTTGTGCTTCTTGGTGGTGGTCGTGAGGCCAATGCAGCAGGTGACACGAGGGTTTGGCCATCTGCTTGTGCCACTGCGATGTGCACTCGGTCCTCCTCTGGTTTTATCCTTGGTGCTCCAGGTCCTCGTATGATAGACTTCCTGTTCCATTACCACTAGGACCTGTAAGGTTCAACAGAGCCCAACTCAGAGTGGAAATTTCTAGATACAGCCACTGGGTGGTCCCAGGTAAGTGTTCCAACCCTTCTGGGGTCAGTGATGCCCCATTGGCTTTACCAAGGTGTGTCATTCTCTGCCAAGGATGGCCTGGCCCCTCGGCAGTCATGGAGCCTGGCTGTGGTTTTCCTTCTGAAGCTGGTCATAGCCCTGCACTGCATCCTTTCTCCAGAGACCCTGCCCAAAGCATACGGCATGTTTGGTCACATGGCCCTAAAGGCAGGACTGGTTTCACACGTGTCATATCTGAGGCGATGCCCTTCCTCACACTGGGCGCTGTTCTATTATAGCCTGTATGTTACCTGCATGTGGGTTAGAACAGTGCCCCCAGGAATGGAATATGTCTGGAAAATCTAAAGAGGCTTCTTTCTTCTCATGAAGGATTTGAGATCTCAAAATCTACATTTTTAGAAAGAAATATTGCACTTGTGTAGAAACAGATACTGTGTTGTTCCTAGCAAGGAATACTGCGTTTTTAAAGAATGAGACTGCACTTTTAAAAAATGGGATATCACTGACTAGTGGATCTCAAACACATCCCTGGGCTTTCCAGTGAACTTTCCATGACTCCCCCACCTCCACAGTGCGAGGGACTCACCAGCCTCCGCGGCACCACCAGCCCTGGCCCATCTCATCTGAGCAGTGCAGTCCCAGGATGATGATTAATGAGATCCGAGGGTAGCTCACGCCTGTTTGCACTGTGTTACGAGAGAAGGGGCTGAAACAGCCTCAAGGAAAAACTGCAAGAGAACGCTGCCTTTCTCCCGTGAACACCACAGGCTTCTCCTTCTTTTTCTACTTGAAATGGAGAACACATTTTCCAAACCGATGGCCATGTCCAGAGAATGTGAGGCCTTATTCATCTGCTTGTTCAGTAATACTATAATTGGCACAGCAACTCTAGTGAGAGCTACAGCTTAAGTCTGTGGCACTCTCTGTCATTTGCCAGGATCTCCATTTTTCCGGGGGTCCAGCTGGCAACTCACACTGAGATATGAAAGGAACCAACATTACTGTATTTTTTAGGCCACTCATCTCTGCCATTGGGCCATAGCACCAGACAATACCTCCTGACATTCCTCATTATACGACT
This sequence comes from Petromus typicus, assembly GCA_004026965.1. Lineage (NCBI taxonomy): Eukaryota > Metazoa > Chordata > Mammalia > Rodentia > Petromuridae > Petromus > Petromus typicus. The sequence goes on from PVIR01000451.1 coordinate 105,591, forward strand.
TACTCTACAAACCTGGACACAGTGTGAGATCATTGCAATTGTTAAGTGTATCAATCCCAATAGTTTCTCAGGAATTGAGAAATGTCAAGAGGCCATGACACATGACACAGGGCCTTCAAGCCCACGTGCAGTGTGGACTTAGCCAGGACTGCCGAGAGGTGCTATGAGAATGTCTTGGGTCTCTGGCCGTCCATATAAACTCAGACTCTGTAGCCAATTAGTTCTCAGACAGCCCAGCTCTTTCCTCGTTTCCACAGTCATGACTACCTGAGGAATTGGCTATAGGTCACTCTGAGGAAGAGCTAGTTACAGGATCCTGTAGGACTCAGATACTACCTGTGTCAAAGGGCTCCCAGCGTGCAAATTGGCTTGCATGTGGGGACTGAGCCCCCAACAGTGATATTTTTATGGAGGCAACAGCTCTCAGACTTCACTTCTCCATGGTGACTTTTTCTTTTTAAATTACAGATATTACTCAGCTGGTTGCTATCTAAGGAGAGGTCAGCAAATCAAAGCCAGGTGCAACCTATTTCCATTCTTATAAATAAATTTTTATTGGAACAGTCATGCTGGGTCTATTTATCTTTTCCTTTCCCATCTGGTGGGGAAACTTAGCATGTCCACAATGCTGGGAGCTGTCCATCACCATTACCAGCTTTTAAGGGCAACCCTCATCCATGAGATTGTCCCACCCCCTCAGTCTTTACTAGAGTGATAAATCCAGTGTTCCATTTTCACCTCCTAGATCAAGCACCCACTAAATTGAACCCCAGGGGTACTCCCCTGGCTTTCACTAGTACAGAGCGCCGACTTGTATCTTGGGCATATCATCTCCTTCTTACCTTGTCATGCCTGCCTTGACTGCAGCCAGGCTGTCTGGGATGCAACTGTATCAGTCTGCTGGGAAGTGTAGAGACAGGGGCAGCTCTTGGGGGTGACACTCGTGTTTCTGTACCATCTTCCAGAATGGCCAAAGTGCCAGTTCTTCCAAGGGAACGATGGCCATGCACAGATGCCCAGAGAGAGGAGCAGGGCATTCCAGGGGTGCCACCAGGGCAGATTTCCCTGTTGGAAGGGGTGCTTGGTGTCTCTGGAACTCAGGTCCTCACAGGTGGGACTAAGCCTGCCTTTCATTGAGCTGTCCTCCAGCTGCAGGGGACGGGGACATCTGCACACTCCTGCTCTGCCTCTGGCAGTGGTACGATTCCTGCTGTTACCTGTTACATGTATGTTAACAAAGCTGTATTATTTCTGCTCTTACCTGTTATGTGTATGTTAGCAAAGCTATATGATTCCTGCTCTTACCTATTACATGTATGATAACAGCTCTCACTTCCTAAGTGGAAGTCAAAGCACTTAGCTACAGCCAACCAGTTCTGCCACATGTTTCACCATGTTCTTCTCATATTTCCAAATGTGTCTATGACACACCACCCAGAATTCCCTCCACAGGGACCATTGCCAAGGTCACCTCCAATCATATATTATCACTGGACTTGTGTCTTCTGCCAGGAGTTGTACTTATGCTCCGGTGAGCGTGAGCTGGCTTCGTGACTTCATCTTGCTCTTTTCTCAGGACCCTTTTAGAATCACTCATGTTGATCCAGATCCTCCAAAAAGCAGACATCAAAGAAGGTTAAACTGTGCAAAAATATTTTATTTGAAAAGATCGCTATGAGCAAAGAATTAGGGATGGAGCCAGAAAAATCTGGGAAGGATGTCAAGCTATGAGGCAAGGGCAAACCCAGGTGAAGGACAGAGAGAGGAAGGTGGGTGAGACCAACCAAGGCTTCCAAGTAAAGTTCACCATCAGTGGTGGGGAGCTCTTGAGTTTAAGTTGGGCAGAAGGGGCCCAGATGTCCGGTGCGGGATCCTCACCGCTACATTCATTCACTAGCTGGTGAGCAGTGCGTGGGAGAGAGGTGGCCTTGGCTGAAACGCAGGAATAGATTTCCAAGTGCAGCATCTGGGGCCTCAGTAGGAGGTCTGGGAGGCGCAATTTATGGCTACTTATATAGAATCCATGAAATTTTGATCAATATCCCAAAGGCTTTTTTTAATTTAGAAATTGATGGGCTGGTTCTAAATGCATATTGAAATGTGAAGGACATAGAACACCAAAAACAGTTTGGAAAAAGAACAAAGTTGGAGGGCTCATATGATTTAAATTCAAAACTTACTATAAAGTAAAGCCATGGCGATTATATATACATATAAATGAGTGAAATCAGACTTAACAATGAAGCACGCAGGATACATGTATCATCTCTTGGCTTTTAAAAAGTACAAGGGTTACTCATCAGAGAAAACACGATAGCTTTTAACAAATGAGAGCAAAATTAAAAGTTGATGTACAAAATACTGACCCTCTTCTCTCATGTATGCTAGAACTAACTCAATTACAGATCTAAACGAAAATTCTAGGAGAGAAGATGAAGTCATCTTTGTAAATTTGGGGTAGGGCAAAGATGTCTCAGTACATGATAAAAATCATAAAGTGTGGAGGAAGAATTTAATAAATTGAAGTTCATCAAAGCTTAAAGCATGCTTTCAAAAATACAAGTAGGGACACCCTTTTGCATAAAATAGACATCACAGGAGATAAGAACAAAACGTTTATAGGACACTCCGGACTTTCCCTGGACTGTCTCTCTCACTGATCCACTACGCTGGAAATCCATGGAATCTACTTTTACAGATAGCCTTTAAAATGCTATGTAAATATGCAGTTATTTTCTGAGCTGCCTTAATCCACTGTTAGATTTTAGAATGTCTGCAGATGGGAATGTTGTATAACCTCCAGTTATTTTTCCCTAAATATTGTTTCTTTAATCAGGTTTATGCCAAAGTGCATCAGTGAGCATAAGGTTACTTTTTTTTTTTAACATGGACAGAGATACACATGACTCAAAGGAACAGACTCCTCCTCGAAACTTGAACATATCACTGAGTTGAGCTGGAGGTAGAAATGACCTGTTTGTGAAGGTGAAGAACTCTAACAATGGAGGACTCTGCCAGCTTTCGCTTTCAGCAATACCCTCCCTTGCACATTCTGCAGAAAGAAACCGAGGAGTTAATGGATTTGGGCTATTACCCTCTGTCTAGCTTCTTTGAGACTGAAGAGCTTGAGCCAGTTGTACACTTTCTGGAGGTTCAAGTATATTAAATAATGAAGACATGCCAACACACATCTCTAAAGATAGTGATAAATTTAAATGTTAATAATTAATAACTTATTATGAGTTAATAATTTATAAATCTTATCAGTGTGTCTATGATTGTGTGTTTACCTCCATTTCAAGGTAATGGCAGAGTCCATATTTGGAGTCATTTTGGACATGAGGCCCTGGACAAATGTCACCCTGCAGCCCCTCAACCCACCCCATATACACCCTATCATTCAGGGTAGCAGTTAACTGGGGCCAGCGCAGTTCTGGGAAAAGTGAGTGAAAGATGATTTGTGCATACCAAGAGCTCTTGCAAATGTCTTATGTAGATCCACTCATTCACTTTATATGCATGTAGTAAGAGTAAAACTAAAACTGTGTGGTAAATGATATTCAGGTAAGGAAATTAAGAGGGAATAATTAGTAACTTGCCCCGTACCATGGGCTGTAAGCCGTAGAGCCAGCTCCAAAGTCCACTTTCTTAGTCACTATGCTTTAGCGTGAGTCACGTAAGCATTCAGCCAGCAGTCACTGTGAGCCGCACAATGGCAAGCTCACATAGTTTGGCTCCACACAATGTGCCCATGGACTCACACTATGGGTAGAAGTCTGTACATAGGGGCGGACATGCTCCTCTTGCCCCTGGAGACTACACATCAGCTTTTGACTTGGATTTGACAAATGCAGAATTTGTGTCTGAGTTCTTTTTGCTCCGGGGCAATGACATTTTAAAATTCATCTCTCCATTGAGAGGAGGTGGAAGCCTAGCAAAGCCCGGGAAGGCATACCATGAAGAACAACTCTCTAATGAGGAGTGCTGTCCAAGGGGGGAACCACGTGGGGCAATGGGAGCTTCTTCCCGGAGAAGCCCCTTTGGAGGTCAGACATTCTGGGGTCCGAATGTCCAGAGATGTTTGCTTTCTCCTGGCAAATGAGCCCACACCGGAGCCAAGCATGCACGGAAGCCCTGCCTCCCCACCTGTGCTGTTTCACTGCAGGGGCTTGTCTCCCCTCCACAACTGAGAAACAAAGAAAAGGCCTTCTGTTGAAATGCGAGGAGGTTCCTTTCACACCAGTTGAAAATTCTTATCATCTTTTGAAAAATTTAGAGAGAAATCATGTGACAACTGTAAGAGAAGCCCAAAAGTCTTTAAAATAGCATCACCTGTGCAAACGAAGGCAGGTTCCTTTGTTGTCTGGATAGCATTCTAGACATCCCTGATTTGGGTCCTCCGGACAGAGCCCTTGGACTTCTGCAGGCTCTGGCATGGGGATTCAGCAGCCTGAATTTGCTCTCAACTGAGTCTGTGGAGGTAATGGGATGATGGCCGCTCCCTTGATTTGCATTGTGTTGATTCCCATTGCTTACCTGTGTTCACCCTGATAAGAGGAGGCAGCCAGCCTGACTGTTGGTGCTGGCCAATCTGCACGCCTCTGACTTGAGCTGGAAGCCAGCGCCAGCTTCTGCCAGGATTCCATAAATCAGCTCCCTTGGCTCATCCTGCCCAGTAGGACTACCAGTATGAGCAGAGCCTGGGAAAACAGAACCGAACTGTGCTGAGGCTGCACAGACAGAAACAGAGCATTGTCTCCATGGATTCCAGGGTGGCATTTATGCAGGGTGGAATTTTGCCCTCCTTTCCACACCATCTCCTTACACGGCAAGGGTGGCAACTGTCCCATTTACTGTGAAATTCGGTTTCACTGATTATCGCTTGTAATGATCATTCAGCTCAGTGGATCAGATCCCACTTTTCAGGAGTCATTTTCTGTGGTGCTAATGTGTTTTCCCTGTTTACTCTGATCAGTGGGGCATTCAGCTAGAAGGGTCAGATTGAAAGGAATTTCTTTGATTTCCCTTTGATCTCTCCAAAGGAAGGAAGATTTTCTGCATCTTTCAGAGTGCTCCTTGTCAGCATGGAGAGGCTTGTGACAGCATAGGGGCCCTATTTTCAACATTTAATCCCTTGACCAGTGAGCTGGGATATTCCCCAGGCCTGGGCCTTTGGAGGTGTGTGTCAGCCCCCAGCCAGCAGCCTGCTGCCAGTGATCCTGGGTCTCGGAGACCAGATCAGAATGAGATGCACATCTCTACCTCCCTCATCTACTCTTATCACAGGCTGACACACCTTTTACTTTTCCCTTGTTAAATTTTTTTTTTTTTCTGTGTCTTTTGAAGATGAATAGGAGCGTCTCTTAGAGGATCCCATTCAGCAGCAATGACCATGGTCAGGGCATTGAGCCATCTGTACAGCTGTGTCTGGTCAGTCTTTTCTTTCCTGAAGCTGGATCAGTGGGTGCCGGGCCCCTATGTCCTTTGGGTCATTCTATCCCTCTACGGCAGGCTCTGGAATAGTAACTTCCCCATGCAATGTGTTATTCACTGTCTTCTCCTTTAGAATTTGCTGTAATAGAGTCTGCACTGAGGCTGCTGCCTGGTCCTTATCATAGGAGAGTTTTTAGTGCTCAGCAAGAGGAAAAAACTGTCACATCCTTCCATTCCCAGGCAGGGCAACAGTTTCTGAGAGGAGAAAACAGTAACTATTAAGCTGATGCCAGTAGACATCGTAAGATAATGTTCAAGAAACAGACATTATTTCTTTGTGTGGATCCATGTCTAAAAAAGTGCCACACCACAATGACTGGTCTCTGTGTTTGGGCAGCTGGCTTAATTGGAGAAGGTATCTAGGGTTGTACTTTGTGATTTTGTACCAGTGCTTTCAATAATTGCCTCTTCTTTTCACATCTGGATCCCCTAGGAAACCCATTTTTACTTTATTCAAATCAGCGTAGCACATTCTGTCCTGAGTCTCCGGTTGTGCTGGCATTTGTACCTGCATGAGCATTGTAACTTATGCTTCTGCTCCTGTCATCACAGCATTATGAACATATTGAACTGTGATTTTTACTTTTTAACCTGGGGCTTTTCGATTTTCCTAAAGGGGAAAATTCAGATGCTGGTGCCAGATCATATGCTCTCACATTAGCCATACAAGGAAACAATAGGGAGCAAGAATAAATGAAATAACAGAAGCCAGGTGAGATAATTAAAACCGTCTTAATCCCTTCACACTGTGAGAAGATGACAGCCCATTTCTTTCTCGTTTTCTTCTTCTTAACTGTGTAAACCTCAGTCCCTTCTTCATTTCAAACAGTTCTTCCCATTACAGCTCATTCCACAGATGCAAATCAGTGGAATGAATCGTTTTGCTCGAGGCTTTTAGTATAGTAATAACGTGCTTCTCAGAAGAGGAGAAATAAAAGGGGAAAATGTAGCCCGGAGCATCCACCCTACAACGCCAGGTTGGGAAGAAGACAGGCCGAATGGAAAGCATTCCCTAACCAAAGTGAGTCTATTACAACCACACTTTGACGTTATCACTGAACCCTACTGCGGGTGGGGGGGTCGGTGGGGGCGGAAATTGTGGTCAAAATGTCTTGTGTGTAGAAGTGAAATGAAAATAGTCTTCTCAAACTTTTTAAAAAAGATGAATACAGTGTAGTCATTCAGGAAGTCACACAGAAGGTGAGTCCAAAGGGAGAGGGCCCAGTCACGTGACACAGTGAACCTCTACCATGAAGGAAGGGCCTGTGGAATGCAGGGTACAGGACTAGGGAAAGAGTCTGCCTGTTGGGACTGGCCCTGTGTTGTGGTGGAAAGAGCAACCCCAGTGAGACTATCTTGAGTGGTTAGCCTTCTTTTGTTATTACAAAATGTCTGAGGTGATCAAGTTAGAAAGAGAAAGGTTTGTTTTGGTTCCCTGTGTGGGAGGTTTCAGTCCATGGCAACTAGGCCCAGAGTTTGGGCCTGTGGCGAGGAAGCACAACACGGTGGGAGCACAAGGGAGAGGGAGCCCATGCACGGCTGGGGTGCCAGAGGGTCTTTGAGGACTCTTACAAAATGACCCAACTTCCTCCCTCTACATACCACCTCCTCCCAACAGTGCTATAGACTAGGGACCTAGACTTTTGGAGACAGTGAAAATCCAAACTACAGGCCTCCGGCTTTACCAGCATCTCACACGGTCAGCTGTCTGTAGGGATTTTCCCTGGCGTCCAACAAGACAAAGTTTGAATGGCCTTTGTAGAGTTCAAAGGTAGAGAGTGGCCTGAAGTCACCCTCAAGAAAATCCAATTTTTCAATGTCCTCATTAAGTTTGGAAAGTCTTTATTGGTTTGTATTTTAAGTGCAGACAGTGGAAGAGGACAGGAAACAAAACTGGACATTCACAGGGTGGTGAGGAAAAAGCTTGTTTTTCCTTTTGTTCTCAAAAACTTCAGAAATCTTTAAGCTTTGTTTTTGTTTTTAAATAAAAGTTCCAGAGAACAGCAGCTAGATTCATTTTTCTAAGAGCACATCTGGTCATACCATTCTTCTGTTTAAATCCCACAGTGGCTTTTGATGCCTTCAGGAAAAAGAATCTGACCTGCTTAGAATAGCAAGCGTCGGTCTCTGCAGTGTGCCTGTCTGACCTTCTCGTACCACCTCCCACACCTGGGCATCCTGTCCGGCGCACCTCACTCCCACACTTTCCCATGGCGAGCTCTGTGGGCTTTCTCACCAGGAAGCTGCCCGGGGCACACATCGGAAGGGGTGAGTGGCCTCCAGAGCGGCCGTCCTGTTGGTAAACGTGGACTTCCTCTCCTTATGTACTCATGAGCACACATCTTTCTTCTGGGAGTCTTCAGCACCAAGAGTTTTGCCTGGAGAATTACTGGGCACAGAATAAATGTTCACATATCTACTAAAGCAAAGGAAGGAAATTAATATTGATGATATAACTTACCTCAGGCTCTGCCAATTTCACTTGTACAAATGCTACTTTTATTGTTTTTTGTCACATTTGTGAGTCACTTGTAATAGTATTTACTTAATTATTTTCCTGTAATTAAAAGACTCATTTTTTAAAACCTAAAAGCAATTTAGGAGATAATGTTTTATCACTATATTATAAATTCCACAAGAGCAGAAGCTGTATTTTGTTAACTAGTGAATTCCCAGTGTTTTGACTTGATCTTAACACAAGATAAGTACCTCCACCGGCTAAATGGATAAGTGGAAAAGGAATAGGATAAGAGCAATAATAAATTCAAAGAATAAAGGAACATTACTAGCACCACAACAGGCCCTGTGTCCATGATTCATCCTTTAAAAAAGTAGGAAGATTCAGGGTTTACATAATGTTAGGGCTTCTCAGAATCAAAACTAGAATTTCTCCTTGGTTATATAAAGACTGAAAGAGATTCCTAGTGACCAGCTCTGCTACTTCACACCCCGCGACTCAGCGATGATGAGGCGTTTGCACCCCAGCGCTCTCTCTCCTTTGGGGCAACATCACCTCCAGTCTCTCAGTCACATTTGCTCCTTTCCTCTGGGAAAGCTGACCGGTTCCTAGTTCCAGCCCATTAGGATGCTGAAACTATTTTGACAAACTCATTTAAATGCGAATGTTAATGGATGATAATGGCTAAATTAGTGGGAGGAAATCCCTGCGAGGATCATCCCCGTGTGTATTAATTTAAGTCCCAGTGCACTAAAAGCAAAATTGCCCAAAGGCACCTTGAGGCTCACAGAGGGAAAAAAAAAAAGTCTGTGTTTTTCTCCTTGATGTTGGTAAGAAGAAAAGATTCAGTATGATCCACACTTAGAAATTGAACAGAGAATAAAAAGGAGGCAGGGATTTGACAGATCATCTAAGATGGTAATAAATAGTAAAAATCCTGGATCTTTTCTTAATTGATCATTTTTACGCCATTTCCACCCCAATCATTTTCTCTTGATGGTAAATAACAACAGCAAAAGCATTTTACATTTTAAAAAGCCTATGCTTCTATTCCTAAATATTAAAACAGATATTTGGAGAATGAAATTCTACTTGGCTTTGAGGAAGGACCCTTAAGGAACTCTGACTGTCTACTGAAATTTCACCTTCCCTTTGGGGGAAGTCTTCCCTCAGTTTTTGCTCTGTAACATCATGTTGCAAACACAGGCCCTTCAACTTTCCTTTATACAGCCGGGAAAGATTGAACTATACTAAGGAAAATTAATATTTGGAATACAAGAACACTATAAGAACCCTAGCAGTATTCCAGAGTGCACCATGTGTAAAATAGCTACCCAGGGAGACATGAGCTCATGGAAGGACCAATAGACAGATTGAACACGGAGTGGAGGATGTTAGAGTTACCTAAAATGAGGATGTGTATTTACAAAACAATAGCAACAAAAACTATGGGAAAGCTAGTTTGTCCCCACAGGACTACCTTCACTTCCTCACATCTAAAACAAGGAAGTGGCTCTTATTCAAAACAAAAACAGAAAAATAACAGCCAAATTAAACAAACAAAAACCCCAGAGCTTATTCAGATCGTAGAGCTTCGTCTCCAACCTGACCTACCTGTGCCGGAAGGGCTGCCTCTCCTACACGTCTCTCCAATAGTTATGTACGGTAAACTTAGGACATGCCTGCTACAGCGGGAACACAGAGCCATCCCCCACAGCTGGGCATCAGATAACAGTGCACAAGGAGCTTTCCCTGCTTGGAAAGGAGTGGTGCCAGGCAGGTGCCATCTGATCAGCGTGGGGACTCCGTCTCCACAAGGTTATTGTCACTGCCCTGGAGCTCCCTCCGTTCAGTGCTGACCCTTCCTCACCCGTGCTTCATCTGTTTTCCCTCCCAGCCCAGCTTCTTCTCAACAGAACCTATTAGGAAGAGAGCAGCCACAGTACGATCTGCTCCAAACCTTCTCGAGCCAGGATTGAGTTTACGGCTCCAGGGAGGATGTGGCTGCCCCAAAGCCATGAGATCTGAAGCAAAAACGAGAAGCTCTCACTCATTCTCAGGTGTGTCTTGACTGAGCCTTTTCATGCACCTAAATGCTGGCCTGACTTATAGCTTTGGAGTAAGTTCTAGACACTCAAATAAGCGCAGGCAGAATCCAAGTCCCAAGGGGATGCTCTGACCTTCCTGGTAAACGCCAAAGCCACAGCTCAAGTCCACAGCATGAACACCCTTTTCTGCTTCCTTACAGCTCTCTAGGACTCGTAATTCAGTTTTGCTCATTCATTTATCCAACGTGTGTTTACAGAGAAGCATTTACTCGGTACTATGCCCTGGGATGCATTAGTGAAAAAAGCAGGTGTTTTTGCCCTGACAGAGAGAAAAAGACATGAAATACCCAATTATGCAAAACTGCAATTACTACCAATTATCTATGCAATAATTATGTTTATGCATCTCTTCTGCGCTAAGTATTAATCTCAGTGCTGAGAATGAAGTGACTGATGAAAACATCAGTCTATGCCTTCATGATACTTATAGTCAAATCACAGTAACACAGGAATGTAAAATCCCATGTGAGGTAAGTGTTAAAAAGGGAACAGAGTCTATGTGCATATATCAAACAAGTACAACTACAATAATTCCTGACAGATATACACTATATAATGATTTAAATTGTGATACTGATAACAATGTAAGGAGCGTATATGCATGTTATTCATATGCAAGTAAATTTATGTGGTTATCAATGTAAAGAATCTATTAGAGCTATAAATATGTTTCTGAAGACTGGGATTATCATCAAGTAAAAATTAGTAGACACACAAAGGATATGGAGAAAGAAATCAAAGTATTTCAGTATAGAAATAGTTAAATCAAAAAAGAGATAAAAGAAGAAAGGAACAAATCGCAAGAGTAAGTTCTTCCTTATCAATTATTATTTTATTTTAATGCAGAAACATTATATTTTCAATCAAAAGACAAAGTTCCTAAACTGATTTTTTAAAAGTTCAACTATATGCTACCTACAAGAAATTCAGCTTTAAGGATCTACATCAGACAGAGTGAAAGAATACATAAAATTATTTCATAGAAATGGTTACCAAAAATGAGCAGGGATGCTATTTTAACATATAATATAATAGACTTTAGGAACAAAACTATAAAGCAAAATAAGTCATTACATAATACAAAAGAGATCAATTAATCCAGAGGGTAAAATAACTATAAATCGGCATGCACCAGAGTTTTGAGCATTTAACTATGTAAAGCAAGTGTCACTAGAATGGAAGGGGGAGGCAGATAACAACATAATAAAAGTGTGAGACTTCAACAGTGCATTTTCACTACTGGACAGATAGTCTGAAGTAAAAGTCAGAAAGGAAGCAGTGAGCTTGAGCAACAAATTAGGGCGAAGGAACCTAAAAGACACATAGAGAACATTCCATTGAATAGCAGCTTACTACCCACTCTTCCCAAGTGTACATGGTGCATTCCCCATGATTTACAATATGCTAGGGCATAAAACAAGTTTTGACTAATTTAAGAAGATTAAAATCATATCAACTATCCTTTCTGAACACAATGATATGAAATTAAGAATCAATAACAAAAAGAAAATTTTAAAAATCAAGTATGTACAAATTCAGCAATATATTTCAGCCAAATGGCCAAAGAAAAAAATCAAAAGATAAATTTAAAAGTATATTGATGAAAACAAAAATATAACCTAATCCTAATAACCTAATCCTAATAACCTAATAATCCTAATAATCCTAATCCTAACTTATAGGATACAGCACAAAGCAGTTCTAGGAAGGAAAATGATAGCAATAAATACCTACATTAAAAAATAGATACCTCAAATACAAAACTTCATAAGGAATTAGAAAAGAAACAAAACAATAAGCCTTGAAGTTGGCAGTAAAAAGGAAATAATAAAGTTTAGTGTAGAAATAAAATAGAAAACAAAGCAAATGATGAAATGGAATTAAGAGTTGCTTTATAGATATACAAAATTAACAAATCCTTAGCTAGACTTTAAAAACAAAAAAATACTGAATTAAAATTATGAATGAAAGAGGGGACATTACAACCAATACAAAGAAATACAAGAGATCATAAAAGACTATGAAGAACAACTATGTGCCAACCACTTGGACAGCCTAAAAGACATGGATAAGTTCCTGGAAACACACCACTCAAGACTGAACCACGAAGAATACAAAAATTTGAATAAATGAAAAATAAGAAGATTGAATTGCTAATCAAAAATCTCCCAACAAACAAAACCACAGGACCAGATGGCTACACTGACAAATTCTACCAAACACTTAAAGAAGAATTAATATCAACCCATTTCAAACTCTTCCAAAAAAATGGAAGAGGAGGGAAACCTTCCAAATTCATTTAATGAGGCCAGTATTATCCTCTTAACAAAGCCAACGACACTACTAGAAAAGAAAGTATGGGCCAAGTTCCCTCATAAACACAAATTCAAGAATCTCAATTCAAAAACATATTTAAAGGACCATGCAACGTGATAAATGAGATTCTCTGGGACACAAGAATGGAACACAGACAAGTTAATAAGTAAGACACACTACATAAGAGAGTGGATTAAAAGCATAGCTGTATTAGTCAGTCCTTAACACAAGTTTGCAGGACAGGGCCAAAGTTTCTCAAAGGAAAGCATGTGCTCTGAATCAGATTTAAGGCTGAGCACAGAAGTTTACAAGATTAGCTGCAAAGACCCGTACAGAGGGAGGTGTAGAAAAGAGTGCAAAAGATCTATCTGCATGCTAGAGCTCAGGAGGATCCAGCCTGAGGCCTGGAGGCCACAGCAGTATCCCGCAAGAGCTTACATCAGGAGGCCGAAGGACATGACATGGACCACTGAGGGGTCTGCACTGGGGGGTGTAAGAGTCAGAGACAGAGGCAGCAGGCTGAGAGGCTGATGTTGCTGTGCCCAGACCCAGGAGAGGATGCCCAAGGCAAAGGTGAAGACTAGAACTCCTCCAAAAAGAAAGGCCCAGTGCCTCTGAGGAAAATCACGTGCAATGGAAGTCTTCCAAGGAAAATTAGTTGAAATCCTTCCCTCCTGTTCTCCTGTTAGACTGTTTATTCCGACAGCGTCCTCTTTAAGTGGGTCTTCCATGCCCAGACCCGGGCTGACTCATTTCAACCAAGTGTTTCCCATTCAGGTTGGTAATTAGTTAACCACTACAATGGTCATTTTAACAAATGCAGAGAAAGCATTTGACAAAATTCAACATCTTTTCTTGATTAAAAGAGTCTCAAGAAATTAGGTATAGGAGGGAGTACACTGATATAATAAAGGCCATCTATGAGAAACTTACAGCTGACGTTGTTTTCAATTTTGAAAAGTTAAACTCTCTCTTCTTCTAAGACCAGAGAAACTTAAGGATGTCTATTCCTATGACTTTAGGAAACAAAATATCTGAGAGTGCAAGCTAGAGCAAATATTTGGGCAAGAGAGAAATAAAGGACATTCACCATGGAAGAATAAAACAATTTGCAGGTGACATGTACTTATACAGAGAAAACTCTAAAGCTGCCCAAAACTGTTAGAACTAATACATACATTTGATAGTTTATTTACTATTTTCAACATTCAACATAAAAAATCACTTGTTTCTATATACTGGCAAGGGGGGGGCTCTGAAAACAGAAAGAAATCGTTCATGATTTTTATATACACAAAATATGTTCACAGAACGACAATTTCACACTTTCCTTTAGAATATTTAAATGTTTGGTTTATTTTTCTTGCCCCCTAACAATCCCCAGGCCATGTAGTATAGTATCAAACTGAGACCAACCAGTAAAAGTGCTTATCTGATTCCCAAGACCAAGGAGAAGCATTTGCTAGCTCCCCATTAAGAAGGTCCGCTGCAGGGTTTGTTTTATTGATTTCCTGTGTAGAAAGTTTTATCAGATTAAAAAGTTCCCCTGTATTCTTAGTCCTTTGAGTGCTTTTATTTCTTTTGAAGTTAAATTAGGGCTTTTGGGGGGTTGTTTTTAGATTCCTTGAGATTTGACTATGTTTCTTTTATGCTGTCAATGTGATAAATGATGTAGTATGACTTTCCTAAAAGTAAATAATTTTTGCATTCTTCAAATTCATATATACACATCATGTACTGACCTATTCTAATTCTAATCATTATTATTTTGTTTAAGGTTTTAAATTCATGTTCACAACAGATGTTTTTCCTTAAATTTCTCTCTCTCTCTCACTCTTTCTCTCTGTCTCCACCTATCTCTTTCATTTTTATACCATAGTTTTCTCTTTGGATTTTAATGTCAATGTAAACAAATTGCCAAGTACCTAGTGTTTTCTATTCTCTGGAAGTACTTGTTTAAATTCGCTGTTGTTTCAGTATCTCAAGGAAAGTTATTAAAAAAATAACCTGGGCCTGGAGTTTTCTCTGTGTAAGATTTGTAATTACAGATTCAATTGATAATAGGACTACTCAGTTTTTAAATTTTCTACCTTTTTTGAATTTAGGTGTTATAGCTAATTTAAAAAACTTTGGCATGAAGTAATATATAATTTTTCCATATTATATTTTTAACATCTGTAGATGTATTTTTGCTTCCTTATTTTTTTGAGACAGGGTCTCACTATGTAGCTCAGGCTATCTTGAACTAACTAGGTAGTCTAGGATAGCATCAAACTGGTGTTGACCCAGGCTGGGGATTTAGCTCAGTGGTACCTGTCTTGTAAGCACAAAGGCCCAGGTTTTATTTCCGGTAAGCACATACAATGCAGGGCATGGAGACTCATGCTCAGCAGAAACCAGTACCATATACCACAGTGCCGGGCATGGTGGCTCACGCCTGTACTCCCAGCACTCGGGTGGCAGAGGTAGGAGGATTGCTGTGATGTGAGTTTGAGGCTGAGCTAAGGGCTAGCCTGAACTGCAAAAGCGACATTCTGTCTAAAAAAAAAAAAAAATACAAAATACTTGTGTTGATCCTCCTGCCTCAGCTTTCCAAGTACTGGAATTACATGTGTGAACCCTCATGTCTAGCTCTTTTTTAAAGACATTGATTGCTTTATGGTTCAGGGGACCTTGAACTACTACTAGTCAGGCTGACTTCAATTCACAGTAATCTCCCAACCTCAGCCTCCCAAGTCCTGGGATTACAGGCATGCACTGTGAAGTTTTCCTTGCTGTCTTATGAGTCACTCTCACTAGTAGTTTACACATTCTCTTAATCTAGTCAAGGAGCTATTTCTGATGCTGGTTTCTAAAGAAAGGAAAGTTTAGGGAGGGTGAATAATTTGCCTCACCACAAGGGACAGGGCTGGGATATAGATTCATGACAGTTTGTAAAATCCACTTTACTGAAACAGAGTTCACCTTACCTGTATAAAATGTACAATTAATGGTATTTAGAATATTGCCAGACTTGTGAGGTTATCATCACAAATCAGCATGAGAACACTTTCATCATTTTGAATTTTCAAACATCAGTTTAGAGCTACAAGTCCTTCTCTGAGTCCTCCTTTCTTTCCATTCTGAAAGTTTTCAAGCTTTTCTTAGCAATCAGCTCAAAATAATTTCCATCGTGATTTCTCACTGCCCAAGAGTTAAATAAAAATGTGTCACTTAATTTTCAAACATTTGGTGGTTTCTTAATTATCTGTCTCTTATTTTTAATTCATCTTTCCTGTGGTCTAAGACACCCATTATGTATGATTCCAAGTCTTGATATTTTGGAGAGCTTCCCTTTTGTCTCAGAACATTTTCTGTCCTGGTCAGTATTTCATGACTATTAAATATGAGTTTTGTAGTTTTTCATATACTCTCTGCTCTTTTGTATTTTTAATTAATTGCATTGTTTGAACATTTCTGGATCCTTACTGAGCTTTGGGCTGCAGGTTTTATCTGTTATAGACAGAGGGCTAATAACTTCAACTAGATTAAGAATGTATCTAATTCTCTTTTTTTGTCAGTACTTGTTTTCTTACAGTTTGGAGCTTTGTTACTGGGGAAAAGAAGAATTGGTGTCATCTTGAATTAGCCCTTACCTACATTTTTCCTGATAGTATTATAGATACATTAACTTTATTTTGTGTAATATAGGTTTACCTTTTCCATCCATCTTTTTACTTTTAACCTTTTTAATGACTTCATATGTAAAGTGCTTTATTATGAAGAACAACCAGTTGCCTTTCTTATCCTGCCTGACAACTATTACTTAGTGTAATTCTTGCACTGGACCACTCTGACTGCTTCCTGCGCATGCAGCTTTTTCCCGTTGAGATACACAGCATCATACACAGGACCAAACCAACAGTTACAGTAACTTAACTGTCTTATTATCTACCCAGGTGTGTGCAAAGCAAAGGGGATTCCTTGAACTAAATACACAGGCAAAAAAAAAAATACACAGGCCAAACAACATTAGGAATCTCTGAAGACTGGCCCAGAGGAAGACAGAGGTCATAAGACCTATTGGATCAATAATATAGGATAGAAACCCCACAGCAAGGATTTTGAAAGATGGTGGGAAAAAACCTAACTCAAGCAGACTGGGCTGAGTGCTGTGTATACAGCTCATCAGTATGCAGTTAAAGTGAGTACAAACTGCATTTTCTGGTCGTCATCTGAGTCAGATGAGTGTCTGTCAGTTTTCGTCCTGCAGCTACATATTAGTTTGTTCTCCTTTGCTGGGATAAAGTATCCGACACGCACACAACTTAGAGGATAGAGGTTTATTTGACCCAGAGTTTCTGAGGTTTCAGTTCTGGGTCAGCTTGCTCCAGGGCAGAAGCATCATGGGAAGTTTGTTGTGGAAGAAAAACTGCCCATTTCGTGAAAGCCAGGAAGTAAAGAACAGAGAACAACCTTAAAGAGAGGAAGGTGTCAGGGACTAAGAAGTCCCCAAAGTCACACTCCTGTGACCCATTTTTTCCAGCTAGACCACATTTTTATTTTGTTTTGTTTTTTGAGACATGGTCTTGCTTTGTAGTTCAAGCTGGCCCTGAGCTCACTATGTAGCCCAGATGAGCCTCAAACTCACAGCGATCCTTCTGCATCTGCTTCCCGAGTGCTCGGATTACAGGCATGAGCCACCATGTCTGGCTAGACCACATTTCCTAATAACTCATTCAGCTAGGAAATTATCTATGGCTTTACCAATTGATGTGGTCACTTCTCTCAAAACACAATCATCTCTCCAGAGAACTTCTAATCCTGTCAACTCAATAGACACACACAAGCTACATGGGATGCAGTGGAAGAGACAGTAGACGTCACCCTGACAGGGGCTCACTGGCTCAGTTAAATGATTTAATGGCATAAGTGTGAATTTTCTAAAAATGATTGAGTTTTATTTCTCCGTATTTTAACTTGTTGATTTTAAAATTCTTTTATTTCTTCATTTTTTCATTTTGAGAGTGTTAACATAAAATTTATAGGTGACCATTGATTTGTACTGAGCTTTTTGTTCTTGCCCCAAGAGACCAAACCAAATTCTTATATGCTGAAGCTCCACATTCCCAAGGCAAAACTAACTTGCATGACTGACCTCTGAGAAATCAATAGATAGAAGGATAGCAAAGTCTCCAAGCAGGCCAGTTTTAGCCAGCATAAAAAGGGAATCTCCTATGCTTTAACCATAATAAGTAAAGTATGTTTGAAATGACCAATCAGTCTTTTCTCTCCATTTATGATTTCTCCATCCCTGTTTTATCTATAAACCCTTTTCTGTTTATAAAATCATAAAGTCCCCTTTGTTCAGCTTCTCAGAACACTAATTCATCAGATGTTCACTGATTCTAGAATCACACACCCAGGCATCTGAGATTATTCGATTAGCTGAGGCTGTAGTTCAGTGATAGAACACTGACTGTAGTGTGTGTAAAGACCTACGTGTTTTTATGGAGCCCCAACCTCCATAAAAAAGTTAAACTAAACTTGTAATTTTGACCTTTGATAATATTAATCAAGTATACTTTAATGTTTTCTTTTTCATTGCTTGGTTTTAAATCCTTGTATGATCTGTCACCTTAGACTGATATTTTTATCACTTACCAAACAATGGAGTTCTGCAACTGATCACCTCCATTATTTTTGCAATGTAATTTACCTTTTCATATCATTAGCCCATGTGATAGTCTTAATTTTGTTACAAATTATTGGTATTATTTTATATATACCCTCATATTTATGTTTTTGAAGTACTTTTTATATTTTATCCAGTTCTATGCTTCTATTTTAAGTTGCTTTTCTTCACCTTGGAGAAGTTTCTTAAATTTTTTTGTTATTTAATTTTCTGGAAAAAAAATTCTCAACTTGTGCTTGTATGCAGATACCTGACATTTTGCCTTCAATTTTGAACTTTACTGTTGTTTTCTCATGGTGCTTACTGTTTAGTTTTCTTTCTCTTACCATTTTAACAATATCATTCTATTGTCTTCCAACTTTCACAGTTTATTTTGAAAAGTCAGCCATCCATCTTACAGTTTTGTATTTGAAGATGTTGTTTCTTGTTTCTAGAGCATGCTCTTAAGACTTCATTTCTTGTTTTGTGTTTTCAGAAGGTTGAATGTGATAGTTTCTTTGTCCTTGGTCTAACTGGGGCCATTGAGTTTTGTGAATCTAAATGTCTATGTCTTTAACATTGTAAAATGTCAGCAATTATCACTTCAGACATTTTTTTTTCTGTATTGAGTTTACTGGTCACTTCATGTGCATTTTTGTAACTCTTCTCTATGTTCTCCTATGATTTTATTCAGAAGTTAGAACTTTTGGCTATGTCTAATTATTTTGGCTTTAAAATTTTGGCTCTGTCTTATTTTTTTACACTTCACCTGTTTTATCCACTGTTTTTTCCTTTTTTCTATGGTTCATTGTATTTTTAATTCTTCTTTCTTTGAGTTCATTAATCTTATCTTTTGAAGTTTTTGGCCTGAATTTAAAAAAATATATAATATCTTAATTTTAATATTATTTTCTAAATTTCTAAAATTATCATTAAATTTTTAATGCTATATTCTACATTTCTAGAGCGTCTACTTAAATTTTTTATGAATTATAATCCTTTATGATAATTCTTCATTACCATATTGATGTGGTCACTTCTTTTGTACATTTTGTACATTTTTGTACATTTTTGTACATTTTTTCTGTTTTCTTTAACATGATAATGTCATGACTTACAAAACCTTTTTGTCTTTGTCTGGTTCTTATAGGTCTCCTATTACGTCATACTTCCCCTTGTGCACAGGTTTTATAATTCTTGCATCTTCAGTAGTCTATGTTTTGACAACGTTGTAGACGTTGCCAAATGAAAATGTCATAAAATTTCCAGGTGATATCTTTCACCAGTAATTCTTCTCTCTTCTTTTGCTATCAGGGGGATAAAGTGGTTATGTAGCCATCTTAATTCTGTCATGTATTGAACTGACACTGGCTGGTTAGGAATCTGAGTATGATTAACTTCATCTTTTTTCCAACTCTTCTTCTAAGTGGCACCTCTGGATATTTAGATTGAGTCTGACATTCCTGTCTGCACATTCCTAGAAAACTGCAGACCACTCAATTCTGCACTGCAAAAATCCTGAACTTAGCTCTTCTGTTCGCTGTTTCCGCTTTTAATAACTTCCTTTGTTAATTTTAACACCTCTGAAATTTCATATGTTAGTAAATTTTTTTGAGAAGGAAACAAGCTGGTGGTTGGAGGCAGGCTACTTCCTTCCAGTGGAACTTAATCCTCTAAGCCTCCTGTGATTATAAATGATTTCACTGAGCCTTTGAGAAGCAAGCATCTGACATTGTTTTGAACCTCGTTTCTTAGCCCCCTTATTTGTTTCCACCTAATCACTCCTGAATTTACATGCTTCAAACAATAGCAGCCATTTATTTAACTTATGTATGTACAACTAGGGATGGCTTTTCCGTGAAACATAGTGTAGTGGCTCCACAGGGATTGGAAAGACCCAGTTCTGTGATGACTTAATCACATGTCTGGCCAGTGGGCACTGGTATTTGGCCCAGCTGGGCTATTGGCTGAGTCTTCTCTCCTCATGAGTTTTTCCATGTAGCTGTTTGGGTATTTTCATGGCAAGGAGTTTGGTTTCTAAGAAACGGAAATGGAAGCTGCCAGTCTCCTCAAGCCCAGGATTAGACTCTGTTTCATCATTATGTCATATTTTATTTGTCAAAGGATCACTGACTATCACTATCCAAATTAAAGGGTAGTGCTTGTTTCGGCAGTACATATACTAAATTCAAGGAGACATAGACTGAAATTCTTAATGGAAGAAACATCAAAAAATTATGGGGCCAGGGATTTAGCTCAGTGGTTTTGGGGCCTGTCTTGCAAGCACAAGGGCCTGGGTTCGATCCCCTGGTAACCACATACAATACTGGGAGTGGAGACTCACGCCCAGCAGCGGTAAGTACCACATACCACAGTGCTGGGCTTGGTGGCTTACGCCTGTAATCCCAGCACTCGGGAGGCAGAGGCAGGAGGATTGTGATGTGAGTTGGAGGCTGAGCTCAGGGCCAGCCTGAACTACAAAGCGAGACCCTTTCTCAAAAACAAAAATTATGACCGTGTTTAATTGACTACGTATATTGTTACTAGACAGGATTCCCAGAGGCATCTTTCCAGGTCTTTGGTATTTGGAACCAAGAATTGGCAGAAAAGGCAACAAGATAGACGATTTATTAAAGGCATTAGAAAGTGTATTCCTACGGGGCAGGAGCAGAGCAGTGCAGGAGGTTCACAGTGGACTGGAGCGTGAAGGGAATGGGGCCTGTACAGAATATCTGATGTAAATATATATCGGTGAAATTGTTCTCTCAAAAAATTCACTTGGCTCATGTGGGATATAAATGGAGGATGAGGAGTGGGGCCTTTTGACTGGTTCTTGTTACGTGGAAATGAGAACCAAGAAGAACACTTCCTGACTGACTCTATGACCTGTGCTCAGAGCAGTGAGCTATAAGTCTGGAGTCATTGGAATCCTGAGTTCTGTGCACTTCTCTTTTTTAAAACATCTTGCTCAATGAGGTAGCCATGAGGAGTCCATCACTTCTGATGCATTCTGCCCAGCTGGTTTTCTGATTTGTCTTTGCCCTCATCTCCTACCTCAGTATGACTTCACTAAATGTTTTAGTGGGAAAGCAGGCCACACTTCTGGGTTTGCTTGAGTTTTTAACATGCCATGTCAAGCTTTGATGATTATCAACAGTCTCCCGAGTTTCACTGTTCTTTTTTCTAGCACAGAACAGTCCCTCTGAATGTGTCCCTCAGTGTAACCCTCTTTCTGAGCTGAAAGTCCCATCAAGTGGCCCGAGATTTTTGGAATGTGTGGACTTCACATCATCCATTGTTTCACTAGCCCTTCAAGAACCAGAAACTGCAGTAAATGCTAAGGCTTCCCAGGAAAAACATAAATAAGAAAAGAACTCCAGAGAGAGTGACAGGAACCTCAAAAGTTACAACAATGAGATGGACTGACTGAGAAATGGGACCCAGCAGAAGGGACCCCAAGTATGTGGTGCCATGGAAGCCAAGAATGAACGCTGAGTGGTGAAAGTGGTGTGCAATGCGAAATGGCACACCAGAGGCCAAAGACAACAGGGAAAGCCTACACTGGGTGCAGGGGCAGGAGAACAAGGTGGGAGGGATGGTTAATGCAAGGAGGCGCTTGGCACTTGCAGGCCACAGATTGGGAACGAGACAGAAGGGGCTAAGTAAAAATAACAAGAGTGAACCCACTGTGAAGAGGAGAAAGAGTGATGTGTTCATAGAGACATGAGGCCATTTGGTTCTTATGTAGATGCAGGAGTGTCTTAGTTCATGTTGTGCACTGTAACAGAATACCACCACCAACTGAGTACTTCATAAAGAAAATAAATGTACTTCTCTCAGTTTGCCAACACTGAAGTTGAAGTGCTGGCATCTGACAAAGTCCTTTTTGCGAATCATTTGGGGGTGGGGGAGAAGGAGAGAGAGAGAGAGGGAAGGAGGGAGAGAGAGAGAGAGAGAGAAAGAGAGAGAGTCCTTTTTTTTATCAGAAGCACAAAGCCTGGAAAACTAACCAGCTCCAATTACAACAATGTTGATCCACTCAGGAGGTCAGAACCCCAGAAACTAATCGTTGTTTAAAGAGCTTACCTTTCTCCTCTTTTGCACTGGAATTTTTTTTTTTTTTTTTTTTTTTGTGGTTTTGGTTTTGCTCTTTTGAGACAGGGTCTCACTTTGTAGCACAGGCTGGCCTCCAACTCCCAAGTGCTGGGGTCACAGGCATGTGCCCCATGCCCCGCTGGGAGATTAATTTTCCCAACACGACCTGGGAGGAAGCACACAAGTGAATCTGAGCACGTGCAAAGTGAGGCAAGAATGAACTCAAGCATGTTAGAGTGCTCAAGAAAAGATGCCAATAGACACAAAGCAGATGACACTGTAGAAGACAAAGGGGCAACTGATGAATACAAAAGATGCTTCAGAGGTAATGAGAAACCTGATCAATAACAGATTCAAAGCAACAACCCTGGACCGGGATTATCACGATGTGATGGATGAGTGAGTTGGTGGGCTCTCGTCTGGGGAGTCAGGACGTGAGAATGGATGCCTGTGGGACTGAGCGTTAGGTTGGGGAGAAGAAAGCGGAGCTGGTTTCCGCAGAGTACATTCTACGTTCTTAATGAAAAGGAAGCTTAGTTCCCTACTGGAAGCATGAGAAGGGAGCAAGGGGAGAGGATCTGAGAAGAGACTGGCTCTGAAATAATCACTGTGGGGACTGGATGGGAGGAATAAAAAGTTTACCAAGGAGTTTTGACACAACAGAGGTTATAAATCAGCTTTAGCAGCTTGAGAAGCTCGTGACATAAGGAGACATAGAAATCAGATGGCTACACTGCCTTGGAGCTGGAGCTGAATGGGGTACGTGGGATGGAAGAGACAGACGAACTGAGCATGTTAGCAAATGCGTCATTGAAACTGTGGACCATGAAGTCCAGGCTGCAAGAAGGCAGAGAGGACACAGTGGTAGAAAGGAGAACATCAGAGCCATCAGAGATGTCCAGATAAGGTCAAAGAATGGGGCAATGGGAGCACAGGTACAAGGGTGTGGCCTTAGGGTCAGTCGTGGAAAGTGAGGCTTCCAAGTGGGGAAAGCTCTGAGTGAGGTGTGAGGTATACAGCAGCGCCTGAATAGGGAAGATGCAAGGCTGGGGATCACGGGGAGCCTCAGGGAAGTCACCATGTCTGGACCAAACAAAGTCCCAGGAAATGCTGCTGGGATTCGAGATATGGAAGAAGACTGGAAATCAGACTGGCCAGGGTAACCCTGGGTGACTGCCTGGAGTGAGAAGTGTATCCGAGACAGGAAGGGGGATGAGCGATCCCAGGAGCAGGTTCAGGGTCAGCAAAGTTGAGAAGAGGTATTCGACCTCAAGGCTGGAACTCTGCCTCCCATGGCTAGATTCCTGGAGCAGGTCAGTGAGCACCATTTTAAGGGAAACACGGACAAGAAGAATTGTCGGGGGAGAAGTAGCAATCATTCAGCGCAAACAGAAGGTGCTTTGATACTGTCCGACCTCTGTCATGGGAATAGACGAGTCTCTGCTGAGACAGCGGGCTCATCCTAAGTGCATTTTTGTGGCTGTTCCTCTGACAAAGTGAGAGCTTCTCTCACCACTGTTTTAGAGCCCTTCTAAAGATTGCAGGACTCCCTAGACTTGAGCCTGGGGAGTGGGCTCCTGGCTTGGGCAGCTGGCAGCTTCTTCTTCCTTCCTTTCTATCTCCGAGACTTACTCTGCTACTACAGCCTACTGTTAACTGTCACCAGTCAATGCAGGAAAAGTAGAGACAGCTTCATACATGCCAGGGGTGACCAAATGTTACAGTGAATAACTTATTAGAATGTATTACAGTTGAAGACATTGTCATTAATACCCCTCGCCAAACTCCCCCTTGCCACACACTTATCCCATCATCCTTGCCATTTTCTGAAGCCATTCTGGAAGTATTATTTCATAAGTCTCTTCAGTTGTGCCGCTCCAGCTGCTCTGATACCCGGATGTGGTGTACAAGATGGAGGACGCAGCGCCATGCTTTTACAAGCCTTCCTTCATTTTGACAATGCTCAGTCACAGCATTCACTGTCATTCTAATCACATTTCATAGTGATACGCATGAAGAAGGACTTTGAACAATGTTTCAGAAAGTGGCAAGAATGATGGGTACGTGTGTTGAAAGTGAGAAGAGCCCTTTGCGTGGGACTTGTGGCAATATGTCTATTGCGATAAAATTTTAAAATGTATACATTCACCACGCACGTAGACCTCCTCACTGTGAAAGACCAAAGGGCTGTAGAAATAAATGTTCACTTGGTTTCTGACCAGAGTTCACGGAGTCCTCCCTGCTCATTGCTGTGTGGGTGTCTGCCAGCAAGAGCCAGGTTGCTCTTTAAATGAATGCCATTCATTTGAACGTGACTGGTTGTGAGCTTTGCTTTATCTGTACCTTTGTTTGGCCGTTTTCAAGCTGGAAATGTTTTTATGTTTGTACAGATTTTAGTAACATTGCAATTCAATGCTGTCGTCTGTGGATTGTTTTCTTGGGAAGAGGTTATAGCTATAGGTTGTTCTATTTTGAGAGACAGATAGAGAGAAAGTCAAACAGCAGAGAGGTCTCCACCAGACTGAGATGTTAGCAGTCGTGCTGGGCCAAGGCTGGCAGCTCCGCTAGGATCCTGTGAGGTTCAGGGATGAGATCATAGCACTGCAGAGTTTCTGCTCCAAGTGCCGGAGAAGGAAGAGCTTAGCTTGGCAAACACTATCCCGTTGACGCTCTCTGCTTTAGCTTACGAAGGGAAAGAGAGGGGAGCTACTTTCATCTGTGTCTGGGGCTACCCTAGGGAACGTGCATATGGAATTACACCATCTCTTACAAGCATTTTTAGTTTGCAATGCCTGCAATTCCAGAAAGGCAGAATGCAAGATATCCTGCACTATCAAGATGGCCCCAACTCGGAGTCTCTGGGAAATGCCACTTGTAATCTTACAACAAAACCCACCTTGCTCTTCAGCAATAGTCAGCAGTTTAATTATGCTAAGCACTTTTCACCCCAGGAGACTTCAGGTTGCAGTATTAAAGCAACAGAACAGCATTCTTTCAAGGCTTAAGGCTATACATTTAGAAAGCTGATAACATGCCTCACACCAGAAAACCTCAGGTCTTTCAGACGGTTTTCAAAGATCACATTTCACAAACTTTGCTTTCCAATTCAAGTCAAGGGCTGGTGAACAGCTTGGTTCTTTTACAGTATCCCTCCTCGGCCTGGCTAAGCTTCCTAGACAAATATGGACGGAGACTTTTAGCATCAACAAAGACAAACATTTGGTTGCACATGTAAATGCAATTGTTCAAGCTGTAAATTAAATTCAATTACGTACAGAGAGCAGTATCTTAAGCCTCGTGCTAATTATACTTGTGAGTTTCAACTCATTAAACTCAGATAATGCTCAGAAAGAAGAAATCTGGCAGTAGCAAGCCGTACATCCTGCCGGCCTGGCCCCTCTGTGGTTTTCCTCATGGTAGTTCTGCGTGTTGCCAAAATCAGTTCTCATCCAGAGTCTTCAAGGAAAAGTAGAGAGAGACAATCCAGCATGTGACGGTGGAAGCGTGGCCATCAAGAGAGTGCTGATGGGTGGCCTGCGAAGTGTCCCCCAAACCCACCAGGGCACGCATGATGAGGCTTTCAGCTGGAAGGGCTGCTCTGTGAGGGTGATGAATCTCCCCCCACTCCACCCTTGCCCACCCCTAGGGCAAGCATCCAAGGCCCAGTCGGATTCCATGGCTCCGCTCCCTGGAGTGGGCAATGCCGCCTTTGCCAGGCCTGCTGCAGGAAGCAAGGCTGACTCAGCCCTGCTCGGGATCTTTCCCTTTCCTCCCTTTGTGCTGTTTCCCTCACCCCAGCTTTGACCCCATCTGGGGACAAGTGGCAAGCCTGTCCTCGGGGAAGGATGACAGTCTGCTAACCAAGACAGGACCACTTACATGTTTTAAACAATCACAGGACCACTTACATGTTTTAAACATCCGTGTGGAGAACACATCTTCACAAACTGGCAGTGTGGAAATTTTCAGCATTTGTCCAGGAGGTTGTGGTGAAAGCCAAGCTCTCCTGTCTCCTTCACCCTTTAGTCACCAATGGGTCGTTGCCAGCACATGGCCAGCACAGATCCAGGCTCTGATTTGGTTCAAAGTGTGGGTGGATGAGCTCCTAGGAAACCCAGCATTGCACCAGATTCCTGCTCTGGGAGGCAGAAGAGAGATCTTTGAAGAAAGTAGGAGTCCAGATCTACTTTTAGCTAGAGACTGTCACACCGTGATCTTTTACTGCGGGTCTGAGTCTACCTTGTGCATTCACCACGGTGTTTTAAGCACTGTGGCACTGGGTGAGTTATTTAGGGCTACATAACAAACTGCCCCAGACATACAGCTCAAAGCAACAAGCACCAGGGCCCAGCCTGGCTCCCTGGCGTGGCAGACCAGGGTCACAGCCGTCGCTGCGGGCCAGCCCAATATGAAGCCCTTTTCAAATATCTGCTTATGTTGGATGCGAGCCCATCCTACTTGTTCAAGAAAAACATGTGCCAGCCCCAGACTGATCAAGGATCCTACCAAGGATGTGGATACTTGTGAATTTCTATACTTTCAAATCAGGTTATAGTCAGATGGAAGAAAGCTAGAGCAGTGATGGAGACCATTATTAGGAAAATCCAGACACACAGGAACTAAGTCCCCTCTCCTCCATGGGGAAAGCTTTCCAAGACCTTCAGTGGACGCCTGAAAGTCTGACACACATACCATGTTGCCTCCTATACCCACATATCCATGACAAAGTTCAGTTTAAATTAGGCACAAGAAGATATCAACAGCAATAACTTAACATAGATCTTAGCAACCTCAGCATGTGAATATTTCTTGGTTTACTATGGTAAGAATTGTTACCTTTTTGCTTAAAGGAAGCACTGTATGGCTTCTATTTGGACTTACTCTAATCTCCAGTGTCACGAATAGTGCATTTTGGAGCCATCAATAAGTAAAATATCACAAGCATGAAATACCATGATAGTACATCTGCCATCTAGACATGTGTCCAGGACCTGCCAAGTGGGTAAAGTATACAGTATGGACACTCTGTACAAAAGGATGGCTCTTGCTAGGGGAGGGAGCAGAGTGGGAGGAGG
This sequence comes from Petromus typicus, assembly GCA_004026965.1. Classification (NCBI taxonomy): domain Eukaryota; kingdom Metazoa; phylum Chordata; class Mammalia; order Rodentia; family Petromuridae; genus Petromus; species Petromus typicus. The sequence goes on from PVIR01000451.1 coordinate 132,789, forward strand.
TAAGATTTCATCACTCTGTGCTGCAATTCAACCCTCATGAGATGCTTATTTCTAGAATTCTCTATTTAATATTTTCAGACTGCTGCTGACCACAAATGACCAGGATCATAGAAAATAAAACCAAAGATAAGTGGTGACTACCAACTAATATACACCTGGCTTTACACAAGCAAAAAGCAAGAGTCCTGCCTGTAACAAAGGGCTTCCCAAACTATTGCACTAATATATAAGAAAGAATTAAGGGAAAGGTGCAAAACATGAATTTGATGACATTTCTATTGTTGTCAATTAAATATTAAATAGCAAATAGGAAATTCCATGTACTCATATCACTATTTCAATGGGAAGAAAAAGCATCACAATCCGAATGAAAGACATGATTTTAGAGTAAACATCAGTTCCTTAAACAGAACACACTTGGTTTTGTGAAATGGGGACTCCAGGGCCCATACTTGTTCCATTGTACTGAACCTTGAGTCTAGTCTTTGTTGACATTTGGGATCATTGCTCTTCAAAGGATGCAGGAGCCAGGCGGGGTTTAGGGAATAGTGATCCTTGACCTCAAACAGCACGTGGATGTCTGCACTGTCCTAAACACTGAGGACCAACAGGAACAGGGCAGCAGTCTTCCTCAGCACTTTCGTGCTCTGAACCGAGAGTAACAAAATGCTCCAAAGTTTGAAACACAGAAGCTCAGACTCAGACCAAGGAGAGATAGCAGGGAAGAGAGAGGCAGACTTTTTGGAGCTGGGAATGGGATCAGGGGAAGGGGCCATAGGAGAAGGAAGGAGAAAAGGGGGAAAGAAGACTGAAAATGATCATGAAATAATATACTTACATATTTGCACCAATTCCCCATGTATATTATATTATATATAATATAATATTATATATTGCAAATATTATATATTGCAAATGTATACTAATAAAAAATAAATAAATTCTGACTTGGATCACAGCAAGAAGTTGCAGAAATAATGGCAGGCAAGAACCTGAAGCTGATACCAGACGCAAGGCAAGAAGGAAGCATAATCCTGTCAGTTCATTTCAGGTTTAATGAAGTATCCTTGCATCATGCTGAAGACCAGTGTCTTGCTAATTTCAGGGTTCTGTATCATTCATTTTGGTCACAACTCTGCTGCGCACATGCGGAGATCACTTTGCAATGTGAGCAGTGGTGTCAAGGTCACACCGGTTTCCCAAGTGCCTCAACTCTGCAAACATGTCACATATACACACACGGACTTACTGATCACATGAAAGAGAGGAATGAAGTCAGTTTGGAAGCTCACCTCTACAGCGCTCTCAGAATAACCCACAAGAGCAGTGCCAGGTAGGTGGCACATATATGCTAGCGATGTGCCTTCCCTCCTTTTTATGCAGCTGCATTCTCCAAGGCAGCAAGCACTGATCCCCATGCGGTTCTTGCTCATATGGGAAGGTTTTACCCTGGTTCATGCTCAGGTTCCTGTCACTTGCCATAGTAGATGGCGGTAGCTCTCACTACACACAAGCCACCAGATGCCCGGTGAAGCCATCGCCAAGTTCTCACCAGTAGATTGATAACCAGTGTCATCCTACACTCAAAGAAGAAGGCTTCTCTTGGAAAACACATTTTGAGAGGACCTTAAATTTAGAACGATTATAGAACAGATACATTCAATACAAAATGCACTCCTGGATCGCATTATTTTACTCCGTTTTATGGATAGACTTCAGTTTCTAGGCTTGCCTCTTAACTAGTAGAATGACCAGTATCTCATATTCTTCGCTGGTTCTAGGGGGTAGATTTCTACTACTCAGGATACTTCTGATGGCACTATCATGGGATTATGCATTTGGAAAGATCTAGCGAATTCTAAAGCATGCCTCCTTCATTCTCACTACCGGAAGAAAATCTCCCTGTTTGGACCATACTGGTCCAGTCCAAGTTTGTCATTTTCCAGATGAGGAAACTATAATTCTCAGGTCTAAGGCAAGAACAGAATTCAGATCTTCCTAGTCAGGGCATTGTGCTTTGAAATCTCCTAGTGCTTTGTTCTATCTCAGGAAAACGTCCTCATACAAGGCACATGGTTTGTTCTCGTAGCCTCAGAAAACACTCCCTCAAATAGTCACCTCCCTCCTGAACTGCTGCCTGTTCTCCCTTCTCTCTGATCATCCAGTTACAGAGAACCTGACTCCTAATAGCACAGTTTCCAGTCTATAAACTCAAAGGTCCATTAGGAAGAGTCATGAACTTCACCAAGATGTTACCTGGACAATTTGAAGACCTAATATTCAGATTTTCTCTTCAAACACCCTATGTCACCAAGATTTCCTTTAAGTTGCTACGTATGTCACCCTTGTGAGTGAACTCACCCACCTGACGGGATCTTTTAAACCACTGCCATACATAAGTTTCAGATAAGCAGAGAGTACTTGCTGCTAGAGGCTTGAATCAAACATCAAAAGATCACTTAGTGGCTATCTGCCTTTATCAGGAATAGAGGAGGAGGTACAGATGCCCTTCAGAGGTGCCTAAGTTTCTGTAGCAGTCGCCACATTCAGAAGGTACAAAAGCAACCTCCCCTCACCTCATGAGCGCCCTTTCCCATTTGCAGGACCCCCATAGTACTCAAATCATGTTTCCAATTCATCATGTAGCAAATGGTACATGATTACCACTCTGAATGAGGCTATCAGATGAGCATCCACATTTAGCACTAAATATAATTTTCATTTCTAAAAAAAAAACCTTTGCTTTGTTTAGAACATGTGCTGATAGTCCCACATTTGCCTATAACTATTTCATTAAAACTTGGGAACCTGGAAAGCCATCTACAGAACAGTGGTGCCCAAGAGCCACGCAAGGCCTTGTGGTACGCTGAAAGCAAAGAGTAATGTAGTTGCTTTAAACACTTGTAAGACACATTGGCTGGGACTTGCTACATGCCCATCATACTCTCTTATAGTAGACATGGGAATGATTTAAAGGAAGTTCCAACTCTTAGGAGCATCTGCTTATCAGTTTAAAACCTGTAATAATTCAAACGCTCTCCTTTGAAAACAAACCCAAATTCAGTACACTTTGAAACAGAGTAATATTTTCTATAATTTTTTTTCTGAATATCTTGTATTTTATTTCTTGAAACAAAGTAGCTGCCATTTGGTCACAAGGCTCAGCTACTAGGATTCCTGTGTGTCTCTTGGAAAACTGAGGCAACCAGGAAACAGAACAATTTCTCCTGTGTCGTTAGGGTTCTGTCACACCCCTTCACTTCTCCACTGCACCTGTTCTGAAGATAGTCTGCTCTAAGTGGGTACCGCAGGGGCCACACACACTGTATGTCCTAGATATGCCCTGGTGTGCATGGAGAGCAGATATCTTGAGTTGTGCTCTGTCTAGAAGTCAAGGGACAACTGCCTGACCTTTAAAGAGACAGGCTAGATAGCATGGAGCCAGACACAGAGCACCGGATGAGAGTGTGACCCGGCATACGTGGCTGAGGAAGACTTAAAAGTGCTGTGAAAACAGGTTCTCTGTGAGAGATAAGAACTGGGTAAAGTTAATGTCTGGGCTGGGGTCAGTGAGGAGCGGGTGGGTATGCATTTGAAGGAAATGTTTCCAAAGCAGGAAAATACCACTGAGTTAAATAATACGGAAGGAAACCAGGCCTGATTAGAGGTCCTATATGGGACTTTATGCTTCTCCATGTGGTTCTTATGCTTAGTTAGTTGAAACAGAATTTATTGACTAAGTAAAGTTAGGCCAACATGCTTCCATCAGCAAAGAGATATGTGTCTCAGTCAGCAAGATGCTCAGTGCTACAGGAATAGGGAAGAGAAAGAAACCAATGTTAACACTTTTGTAGCCACAAAAACAAGAGGAACTATGTGCTCTGCGCTTGGTAGGGAATCTGTGCACTGGACATAAAGTTATGAGGAGAAGGTAAGTTGTGGGCAACAGGGTGGTGTGAGCTGGTCTCCTAGCAAGCAACTGGTCTATTCATATCCTCCGCTTGGTGGTCCTTCGGGTCACGTCTGCCACCAACATAAATTAACCACATCTTGCAAGACTCTCACTGGCTCAGTGGTTCTCCAGATGGTCCCCGAGTGCGGGATGGAGAGGAAAGCTCATTTCCAGGAAACCTCCAGAGTCAGCCAAGCTGCTGACTGGGAGGAGGCAGTTTCTGTCTCCCTGCTGTCTTCCCTCCTCAATGGTGGACTTGGAATTGCCCCCTAGAAGCCGGCACTAGCAGGGTGGCTCATCCTTGAGTTTTGCCAGCAGAGCTGGTGCTATCTCAGCCCACCTCCCACATCAAACCAAGAAGTGAAATAAGCAGTCTTGCTCCACCAGGGACGAATACATGGTGAGTGATTTAATTCTCAGATGCGTTTCCAATACGACAGGGCTGGAAATGCCTCAGTCATCTTCTCACTCAGCTTGAGATTTGTTTCGGGTACAAAGTAGTTGGAGTTGCAGTCCTTTCCGCCCCAGCCTGTGCTAGCCCAGAGGCAGCCCGAGTCCTGGAGGCCATGACATCATTGCTTTTTCATGGCCATATTTCAAGAAAATGCCCCTCTTTTCTGGAAGGTGAACCTCCAAGGCGGTGCCTTTCCCATTTCTGCTTTGCTTACATCATATGCTGCCTTGAGGGTGGCAGGGCAAGAGTGAGCCCTTCTAGTAAGTTTTGGAAAGCTGCCCACGAAACAATCTCTCGCCAATACAGCCCCTCCAATATGGCCTTTCACAAGGTTGTGTTCATACCCTGGGGCAAGTATGTCACTAGCCACTAGCAAGAGATCAGAATCAATCCATTTGCATTTGCCTGAGGTTTTCAGATGAGATGAATTAAAGGGCCAATATTCCTAGTAATCCTAAAGTTTCGGGGTGTTCCTTCACTCTTGCGTATTTTTTCATCCATATTATTTTAGGTGATCTTCACACCATCTCATTTCTCCTCGCTAATCAGAAACTTAATGCTCTTAAAAACTAATATCGTGTTAATCAACTCAGGCTTTCAGTATGGAATTCCACAGATCAGGTGAGTCAGACAGCACAGTGGAGATCAGGACAGAGAAAAGGGTCTCTGAAAACATGAATTAGGAGCAGCCTTGAGTATTTGGGGAACATTTCGATCCAGGCTGAATCGGTCTATGTCCACTCAGTCTGCCACTGGCCACCTTTGACCAACACTAAAAGCTGGTCACCAAGAAGAGAGACAGAATAATTTCTGTCCTATTAGTCGTTTCTCTTTCCCATATGTGGTGCTAGCCACTGGGACCTGTAATTGCAGACATCACCCAAGGACTATAGATATAAATTTCACAAAGGGCAAGACCTTCCATTATGAGTGGGAAGATGGCTTTAATTAAAAAGAAAATCAATATATTGTTTCCAATCATTAGAATCCCATGTCAGTGGCGAAAATCAATCCTTTTTCATACAAAATGCTTACATTCACACTGAGATGTTATATGACACATGGGTCACCCAGAGAGGAAGGGAGGAGTCTGCTAAAGGACCTTACAGGTCAGGTCTGGAGTCTTGGGTTTTGGGGGGCTCAGTCTGTGCAGAATCTGCGAAGTGAGAAATTCTGCATGCTCTGCAGATATTTGAAATCCTGTACAGTGAGAAGTATGTCACATCTTGACAGATACTTTCATTTTTCATCCGTCCTCAAATGAAAGCAAAAACAAAAAGAAGAAAAAGAAAAGGATAGCTAGAATCACATTGTCAAGAGCAGGAGTGGTTTTCATTTTGCAGTGATTTCTTACTCCGCTCTGAAGGCGAAATTTCACCACTGGATCCATCCAATAAGCACCAGGGGATTCCAGTGTTTAAAAGGGGCTCACATTTTAGGAGATAATTTATTTATTCATGTAAGAAAATGCTTTTGATTTGAATCAGTGGTTTGTGCTTGATTCTTCTCTCTCCTTTCCTCAGACTCCCAGCAAATTGAGACAGTGAGGATCTCGCTGGAGAGCGTCACATATTACTGAAATAGACTCTTGACAGCAGTCAGTTCCCAGAGGTGCTATTCCATTTCCCGCACAACATAATAGTAATGATCTTATGAAGAAATTTCGCATTTATGGAAACTGTTTATTTCTAAGAACATTCGAATGTCAGGCTATGTGTGAAGCTTCCCTAATAAAGAAGTAAGAGAAAACAAGTGCCCTAATTAAAAACATTGTTTAAGGAGACACTTGTGAGATAAAAGAAAACCACATTTTACATAGAAACCTTAATCATGTATATTGCTAAAAAGCACCGCAGATTATCCAAGCTGATTTCCCAGACTCCAGGACATCTCCCCTCTCACGTTCTTCGAGCCCGACTCTTTGGAGTATGGATTCTTTTCCTTCCAATTGGGTAGGTATTCCCTAAAGCTGCTGTGAAACATATGCCTGAAGGGAATGATGCTGGGGCAATAGCAGCCTGTTTATTTTCCTCATTTCTTTGGGTTTAGGAAAGGATGGGCCTGTCTTGATTTCTGCAAAGAGTGGCCCAATTCGATTTTTCACCTACGTGAACAGCGAACACCTCTGGCTGCTGCTCGGGAACTCATCACATTTTAGAAAATCACAAGCTGGCTTCTTCTGTTTACCACTCCTTGATGTTTTGCCTGCATGTGGAAACCAGACTCTACCCAAGTTATTGCTTTCTGCTGATGTGAGCCCAGGTCAGCCTGGAAGGCTTCCAGTGCAGGCTCTGTCTCTGTCTGTGACCTTTCGAAGTGGTTTTAATTTCCTGTGTGTCACTGTTTCTTCTGCAAATGGTTATAATACTAGTACCTGCCTGACAAGAGCTATTTGGTAATGGGTCATCAAATCCATTAATAGAAGCCATTATCAAGTAGATACTAGTATTACCCTCTTTTAATCTCGAAGAAAGCAGAGGTTTGATAGTTTCCCAACACAGGGCCTCCACAGAGTGGTGCCACTCGGGAAGGGCATGATTCATGTGTTGGTCAGTTTTCCACTGCTGGGGCAAAATATCTGATACACACAATTTAAAGAAGAAAAAGATTTTGTTGGCTCATAGTTGTGAGGTATTAGTCCATGGTCAGCTGGCTCCAAAAGCAGAAACATAGCAACAGGGAATGGCAGAGGGAAGCTACGCACCTCATGGCAGCCAGGAAGTGGACAGTAGGAGAAGAGCCAGTTGGAAGGGGCCAGAGACCAGCTACATCCCAAAGTCAGGCCCTCTTGACCCCCACTCCCAGACATACCCACAGTGCATATCACTGAACTCCAATCAAGCTGACAATCAAGATGAATTATCATGCTACTGTCACAGTTGAACATCAGTCCAGTGATGCTTCAAAATAATGAAAGAAGAGTTGCTATAGATAGAAACATACAGATAGCCAAAAGTCAGGGAAGGTGAATGGAGAAAAAAAGATATCAGTACTCAGACGGTTATTGTCACTGATGGTTCATTCACTGTGTACCTACACTTCTGTGTGTTTCACATGTCTTAACCCACTCCATCTCCATAACAGTGCTCATGAGTAGGACACTTTGTATCCACTGGGAATCCTAGAGAGGTTTGTCAATGTCCCGAGATTGGCTGATTGGCAGCTGAGCCATTGCATCTGCCTGGCATAGGTGCCCATTCCTGAAGCTCACACCTTGATGCTGGTTCAAGGGGACTGACAGACTCAGGGAAAACATCAATTACACAAGAGACATTGTTATAAGACCAAAGAAGAACTGGTTACTTAACGGTGTTAAGTCACCTTGGAGAAATCACGCTCCCAGCAAAAGAGAGACGGTGCCATGGTTTGGAACTTATATATCCTCCAAATGTTCTACAGGTAGAGGTGTAGTCCCCCATCCATGACAGCATTGGCCAGAAATAGAAACTTTAAAAAGTGGGACCTATTGGGAGATTTGGTGTCACAGGGGTACCCAGGGAGCTTTCTGGGAACCCTGGTCTCATCTTTGCTTTTCCTGCTTCCACACCATGAAGCACATGGATTTGTCCTACCTCAAAATTCCACCATGATGTGCTGCCTCCCTACAGGCCTAAAGCACCAGGACCAGTTGAGCAGGGAGCAAGACTTCTGAAACTATAAACCAAAATTCATACCAATTCTCTTCATAAGTTGGCCATCTCAGGTATTTGTCACTGGAGTGGAAAGCTGACTACTACAGATGACAGTGCCACACTGGGAAATTCGAGGAGAGATTAGTAAACAGGTGACTTACACATGCATCATAAAAAGTAAGGAACCTCAATGTGACAGCACTTCCAGACCAGATGGCTGAGAAGAGAAAGATAAATGACAGATAAATATACAGACAGACAGACAGACAGAATTTTATTTTTTAAAATCTACACTTGGAAGCATGGCTTCTACCAAGAGAAAAGGCTTACTCTTTTCCCTCTCTTTCTCTTCTCCCTCTCTTCCACTATCTCCAGAGCTTCCTATTGGCTGAGCCCACCTGGCAGCCAGTGGGAAAGGGAGCCCTGGGGAGAAGTCGGTATAGTGCAGCCTCCAGCACACACAGCACAGTGAAAAAAGAGAGCAGAGATGGAAGGAGCACATAGGGTATACCCAGAAGTGACTTAGAAAAGCTAAGGAAATAAAGAACAAACTCTCATTAGTGGATTTAGCAACTCAAATATTTCTAGTGACATCGCTGCGAAGGTTTTCAGTGGATGCACAAGATGCTGGAGCTGCCCTGGGCCCAGTGAGTCAAACAATGGCAGAAAGTGACACAGGGGAGCAGATGGACAGAGACCGTTTTCAAGAGCTGTGGCTGGGCAGGGAAGGAGAGAGAAAGTAGACAAGGGTGGTGCATGGAGATGTGAAGGAGGACTGGAAGAAAAGAGGGAAAGAGCACAGGTCAACATGGATGCAGATAAGTACCGTGTGCTCCGAGGACAGGAAGTACATGCTCATATTGGACATAGGAAAAGAAGTTGTCACCTGGGAGTGACACGGAAGGTGCTGTGGAAGAGGCATGGGGCAGTGCTGAGGGAGCCCTCACACACCAGGGGGAAGGACTCGGTCCCAAGCACAGGTTCTGCAGCACCTTGATGGCCTGTACCAGGCAGGAGACGATGGACTTGCAGAAACATGACAGGGACATGTTCTGTGCTGAGGACGAGAAGGTGTAGAGCTGGAAGCATCTGGGGTTTTATCTTTCCTCAGTTTGGGCAGCAGAAATAATGAAAGCAAAATATCGAGACCATTGGTGAGCACGGTATCACTGGTGATGGGTCTAAGCTGTGTGGGAAAGAAAATACCAACAGGAGACGGGCTGAAAAACGGATAAGAAGAACAGGAGCAATGAGGGAGATGGAAGCACGTCTTGGCCAGAAAGAGGTTGAGAGAGAACCGGAAGGGCAGAAGTTTGAGATAGGAAGGTGGGATAGTAAAATCTGAGACTGGAAGTGATGTTAACTCCTCAGGTGTGGCTGTGTAGCCACTGTGTTCATTTTATCCAACAGTTGGCTAATGCTGCAGACGGAAGCCTACGAGTGCAGGCTGACCGAAGAGGGGTACGGAGGCATGGACCTGCAGGTCCTCACCAGACCTTTCAGAATGGAGAAGACACTGGCCCTGCAGAGGTTAGAGAGCCTCTAACGGAGTCCATGGAGAGTTTCAGCGTGTGAAGCGACAGTCACAGCAGAGACGGCTCAGGTAAGGAGGAGACAAGCGAGTACAGCTGCCCTGCAGAGTGCTGGGGAGGCACACGTTCCGCTGAACCGTCGAGATGACAGGACTCAGCCAGAGCTGGCTGCTCCAGGCAGCCTGCCCGAGACAGGCCTCTGAGAAAGCTGCCCAGAGCCACAGGCTCCCCACATGTGGTGGCTGCAGAGATGGAGAGGCCTTCTCCTGGCCCACGGCCCGGGTGCATGTGTGTACCGTGCTCACGCAGGGCCATCTTTCTCCAGGGCCTGGGCATTCACTGAAACTTCTTAACGACTTCAATCTGGACTTAAAAGAAAAAGGAATTTTTCATGACATCAAGGACTGAATTGGACTATCTCTCCATTCTTATTCTCGCACAGGAGAAGTGATGCCAGAGTATTTGGGCTGTCACCATTTATGCTTAAATTTCTTTTTCTTTTGAGGGGTTAGTGGGGAAAGTAATCAAAACATTTCTTTAATTAGAAGAAGCTGAAAATAAAGGAGGGGATCAAGATTTAATTGCCATATTTTTTTGTTGTGCAAAATGTGTACCCAATTAAATGCAGTTGGGCAGTTCTAGGAAGAAATTAATAAACAGAGTGTGGGGGAGATGAGGAAGGAGAGAGAAGAGACTGTTCCCAAGCTGAGATTTTGTTTGCCAAGTTTCAACAAAGAGCGAAGCTTAGCTCGGAAGGAGAAATACTTGAGAGACAGGGTTTAGCATAATAATGCGAAGAGAAGCCCCACATGGAGCAGGTTGAAGAGACATTTTTCTAATGCAGTTCATCCTCAACAGGTGCTAGCAACATCTGTAATGAGACTATCCATGATAAAAAGCTCCTCGTACCATAATCCACACTATATTACATTCATAAACACATAGCCATCCTCCTCCCCCTGAGATGCAGAAATAAATAATGTGCTATTAGATTCACATATCTGCTTTCTGCCTAAGAAAATTAAAAGTTCTCATAAAAATAATATAACTTTTATAATTATGTTATTCCTAGGGGATGCAGATGACAGACATGAAGATGTATTTGAGGTGATCTATGGAGGAAGTCCTCAGAGAGCCCACATAAATCTACTGAGAAACCCAGGCGGTTTATTGGATGGGACCTCTGAAAGATAAGTAACTTTAAGATTATTCAAGTGTATCAGTACAATTCAAGTGCTTATTTTAAAAATGGAGTCCATTTCTTCCTATTCATTCATCCTACAACTTGAATCTAACTTGAATCCTAAAACAGATATGTACTACAGTTCACCATGTTGAGAACAAAAGCAGAGAAGTTAAAAATCTAGAATAACTCAAGGAAGTACTGCACGTCTCTGATATTTTATGCTCTGAGACACAAGTGGGCAGTAACTGGTCCTCTTCTCACCTATTGACCTCTCTCAGTATGGGCCTGTGGCAAACTCCAGAGCCTGACTCACAGAGTATCTGAAGACAGAGCTCTTTGTGAAAATCACATGTGATGACTCAGTGTCAGAATGGCCTTCCCTTAAGCTTGTAGGAGACGTGACCGGTTTTGAGCCTACAGAAGATGATTCTGTATGGACAACTCAGTTTTCGTTTATTTGTTCATACACTCCTCAGCTGTCTATCATTCACATCCCAGAACCAGCAAATGCTTGGCTCTACTGATACTCACATGACCATGATCACCTTCCCTACAAGGGGCTTATTAACTAGTCAAACAACAAGAAGATTAGCATATCTCTGCACAAACTTCCTCAACTGCTGAGACAGCTGGGCATCATGAAGCCCAAGAAAGACTATGGGGGCACCAGGAAACTTTGAGGAACTCCTGCTTCAAGTTCAAGACTTTCATGCTGGATTTGGAGGGCAAGTAGGCATGTGAAGTGAGAAAGGAGCAGGAGATTTCTAGTGAAGGAAATGGTGAGAACCACAGATGAAGAAAGAGCCGACCATGTTTGGGGAGGCTAAGGTGGGCCAAGGAGGTCCAGCATTGGTGGACAAAGACAAGAAGGGTCTGACAGGAAGATTCCTTGTGGAGGATTCCATCATCTATTATCTAGGGATCAGAGGGTTGGCAATGAAAGATGGGCTCATTTGAAAATAAGAATCCCTTTTTTTCAGGGTCTTGTCTTGCCTTTATTTTCAAGATTTTTTTCTTGATTTTTTTTTTTTTTTAGTTCAGGCTGGCTCTGAGCTCAGCCTTGAACTCACAGCAATCCTCCTGCCTCTGCCTCCTGAGTGCTGGGATTACAGGCATGAGCCACTATGTTGGGCACTTTGGTATGTGGTTCTGATTGCTGGTGGGCGTGGGTCTCCACACCCAGCATTATTGTATGTGATTACCAGGGATGGAACACAGGACCGTTGCACTTGCAAGGCAGGCACTGGAACCACTGAGCTAAATCCCCGGCCCCTAGAACATAAGAATCTTTGTCCATTCAATATTCTACTCTACCCAGGAGCTAGAGTTTCACATTTTTATGATGTAATTCAAGTTTACCTTTCTAGGGACTTTTAAAAAATAGTACACCACTGGAGTAATATGAATGACTTAGGAGATAATCCAAAAATTGTTATTTAAAGCAATTCTGAAACATATTGATTGAATGCATTGGAATACTTTAAGAAGTTGTTAAATTAAAAACCCTACCATCTCACATTTATTGACCTACCACTTTTACACTGTAAAGTAGCTCATTGTGATTTACCAAATCAATATGAATTTTTTTTGAAAATGTAAGTTGATTGCCCTGAAAATATTTTTGAATGGTGAAATAAGAGATGTCAATAGAGACATACATAAACAAAACATTACAAATCTGATGTATCTGGTTGTGGAAGACTCTATATATCATGTATGTTGAAATATAATTTACAAATTTATTTTTTAGACTCGCTGGTCCTTTTGTTAAACTGTTACTCAAGCTAGAAAAATGAAGCTTTAGAATCCAGTCTTTGCTTATAGAAAAGAAAACTTCATTCCAATGAGAATGAAGCAAGGTTGGGTTTATGAGACACAGGAAGAGCATTGAAACCATTGTCTCCCATCCCATCTGCACACACACACTCCGTGACACACGTGTGTCACAGCACCACATGAGAGTTTTCCCTATCAGATTTACAGTGAATATTGAGCCTGGGATTGTACCATGAAAGTGGCAACTCCAGGTTGAGTTCATTTGCACACCAAAGTCTAAAGATAGTTATCAGCCTATATGGCCTCCAGAGGATGTAGTTCTAGACATAGGTACACATTTGCCTTTGGGGAGAACAAAGGTAGTTCTGCCACAGATAGTGCTGTAGTCCACTTCACTGGAGTGAGGTGTCTGTGTCACACCAAACACCCACTTCTAACCATGCTGCCTGAGCCAGTCTTCCAGCACATCAACAGTGGTCTTCAAGGAAGAACGGAGTTCTCCCAAATATTTCACCATCTCATCTATTATACCGTGAAGTTCCTCTGGCTGTTAGGAAATTATGCTCTGTTACTAATTTTTATCTCACCCAAATATCCTTCTTCAGTGTTTTAATTATTGTTACTAAGATTGAGGTGGTAAAGTGGGGCTGGGATAATTACTACATATTGTGTCCCTACAAGTTGATATATTAAAACAATCCTGCATGAGACAGTCTCAAGAGACAGGCCTTTGGGTAAAGGGTTAAGTCACTAGGGCAGAACATTTACAAAGTGGCATTAGTGTCCCATAAAAGAGACCCCAGGAACCTGTTTGTCTTTCCCACCTTGTAAGGACACAACTAAAAGTCACTATGGAAGAGAAGCAGGCTGTCTGTCACTAGATGCTTTATCTGCCAGTGTTTTGATGTTTGACTTCTTGGATTGGAGAATTATGAGGAGTTATTATTTATTATCTGGTCAGTTTAGGATATTTTGTTGTAACAGCCCCATTAAGTAAGCCCCAAGGTGACAGGGTGGTTGTGAGGTTTAATTAAGTGAGGCTTAGAGAGTGCCCGGAACAGGGTTTGGTTATCAGCATTTAATATTGTTATTTATTGTAATGCAATCTGAGAACTTTCCTCACATTGGGGAAAATTAGAAACTGCCATTTAATTCTACAGAGTGCTTGAGAGTAAAACCCGGTTACAAGAGACTAGGGAATTCCAGCAGCCTTTACTACAATAACCACCAGCCCGGATGTGAAATAAGAATATAGCAGCTCCAGGTGGAAGGTTATCTGAGGACCCAAAGTTGGCCTGGTGCCGATAGGAAACCAGCCTCAGCCCTCTCCCTGCCCCTTCCAGCTTCACATAAAAAGCCCGCACATACCCCACATGCGTTTGTCAATGACAGTAAGCATTCTTTTCAGTTTTTTGTTCTTTGCACAGATTTTTAAGTTAACGTAATTCCCTAATTTCCCATCACCCCTTGCTAATTTACTAATTTATTAACTTGAGAAAACAGCCATCCTGATGCTGGCCTTCTGACAGCAGAGCTGAGATTTGGTAGGGAATTATTTTCAACAACACCAGGGACAAAAAAGCAGGAGAGATTTTTGAAGAATAATAAAAAATGGATTAAAGGGAGTAGAAATAATTTATCATGTGCAGATGTGCAGAAAGAAAAGATGGCAGTTTTACAGTCTGACTTTATAAAAACGGGATGACTAGGAAGGTGTCTCACTCAGTCACCAATTTGTGAAAACAAGTGTCTAGATATATGATGAGTTATTTGCCATACTGGCTTTCATGAAAAGCATATGATCAAAGGAAGAGACCGGAAATGTCCTCCATTCTGATGAACTGAGCCCAGACCTCACAACCTCGATGAGAGGAGGAGACCAGAGATATCTGCCAGGGTCTTTGTCGAAACCCAAAGGCTGCTCACACACTGAGCTCCCCAAGGAGACTCGGGCTGCAGAGGACTTGAAAGCCCTCTGCAGCCCCGGTCTGTAGGAAATGATGAAAAAGAAAAACCTCAAAAGAGAAAGAAATATGGGTTGAGGTATGACTTGCAAATTCTAGAATCTTCTAAAGAGGAAAACACTCTTCAGGGCACTTAGAAGTTTGCTTTTTGCCAGAAAAGTAAATGACTTATCCAGTGAGTTCTACTCTCATAAAGGCCCAGAATATTTTATATTGGGTTTTTACCTCCAAAAGGCAGGAAAAATGTGTCAAGGCATTTGGAAAGATTGACGGTTAAAATAGTTCCATGTTTTATTATTTTGTGAGTGGCTTTTTAGTTTTACAGATACTTTTGATGAACAGACATTGTTAATGCTAATTTGTCTTTACAGTTCATTTCTTTTCTGTCCCATTTTAAAAATGTTTACCTGCCTTAGTCGGGTGTGGTGGTGTGCACCTACTATCGCGGTATGAGGGATGCTGATGCAGGAGGATCTCTGAGTGTGAGGCTAGCCTTGGGCAACCTACACTATTAGACTTTGTCTCAAAAAAGCAGAAAGAAAATTTTCCAATCCTTAAAGGTTGTGAAAATCTCCTAATTATGTTCTAAAATTGGAAAGCTTTCACAATTAGGTAAAGCATTCATTCTGAAGTATTTTTTCCCTGCACAAATATCCACTGGTCCCCGTACCATTTGTTAAGAAAATGGCCTTTCCTCCAGAACTCTTCAGGGTGATATTTGCTACTCCCTGTAGGTCTGTTTCCGCATTTTCTATTCTGCTCCACTGATCCATCTGTTTACCTTGTGCTGGTACCATACTGCCTTATTGCTGTATTTTCCAATGAGCCTTGAGGTCTGGGAAAGCAAGTCCTCTGTCTTCCCCTCTTCTTCCTTCTCTACCTCCTGGAAGACTATCTTGCTATCATTTATTTTGATTCTCATTAAAAATTTTATAATCAATTTTCCAGGTTACAAAAACAAATAGTATGTGGACACACACACACATCTCAGTTGGTATCTTAAACTGAGATTGTGTTGCATCTACAGAATATCTTTCATCTTCTCAATATTCCTATTAGATAAAAAATTTAAACCTCTCTTCTTAGGCCTTTTAAAATTCTTCTTAATTATATGTTATCATTTTGTTAGCTACATTCCTACATGGTAGATAATCCTGGTGCTAGTGTAAAAGTAACATATACATACAACAGTAGATGTCACATATTCAGAGAATAGTATTTAAAAAAAATACTTCAAATCTGAATCAGAAACAAAAGCTCAGTGGAAAAGTAGCCAAGACAATTTCAAGAGCATTTCATTAGAGAGGAGATCCCAACGGTGACTGAAATCACAGAAGGCACTTCAATCTCATTAGTTACCAGGGAAATACAAACAAAAAACTACAAGGAAATGCCAACCTCCTCACCCCCAACTTGCTAAAATCAAAAGACTGACAAGAACAAATGTAGGCAAGGATGTGAAGCCATAAAGAACTCTTACACCCTGGTGATGATAGTGGGTACAGTTTGATTTTGCTTACTAAAGTTGATGACATTTGAACCCTATGATCAAACACAGAAAGATCTGGAGAATCATACGTTGTCCCTGCATATGACCTACACAGGAACATTCACAGGAATATTCTCATAAAACCAAATATTAGAAAAGACTCTAATGTCTATGGACAAGAAAATTAGTAAATAAATCATATTAAATTCATACAGTGGAGTGTTATTCAAGAATTAAAGGCAATAAGTGGATTTGAGTTACAATCATCTCTCAGTATTCACAGGAGAACTGGTTCTCAGAGCCCTAGTGGATATCAAAAATTGCAGATATTCAAGCCTTTTATATACAATGGTCTTCTATTTGCATACAACTTACACTTGTCATCCTGTATTCTTAAGTCATTCTGGATCACTTATTCATGCAATGATTGTAAGAACACAAGAATATAACGTGAACAGTAATGACACACTGTTATTTAGGGAATGATGTTAAGAACAAGGTGTGTTCATGTTGTCGCACAGAACTTTTCCAGATATTTTGGATTATGGCTGATTGACTGTGTGGAGATAGGACCTCCACACAGGTGGAGGGTGGGGAGGGGTTGGCTGTCAACCTAGAAGACAGATAAATCTCACAGCCATGCTGAGCTCAGGAGCTGAACAGGAAGGAATAAATTGGTATGACTCCATTTATTAGCAAAGATAAACTGTGTGTCTATTGATATATACTCTGGTGATAACAGCATGAAGAATGACAATAAGATAATTTCCACAAAAGCAGGTCTAGAAGCAGGGGGACCCTGAGACCAGCAGGAAGGATCCGGTGTTGTTTTCTTTTTCTCAACTGGGTGATGATACTGAGAGTGTTTATTCTATCTTAATAGAGTGAATTCTGGGTTTGTGTTTACGTAATTTTCTGTGTAGATTAGAAAATGTGAGTAACAAATAAAGCTTTACCACTTCAATTTAAGAAATGTAACCCATTGTAGTGGCATGCACACACCTACAGGGTCAGTCTGGACACCCAAGTGTGAACTGGCCTAAAAAACTTTAGAAAATCAGACACACACATTGCCCCTCGGTCTACAGAAGGCTTAGTGTCCGAGTGAGTGTAGATACAATACATAAAGCAGCTGCTGGTAACTTATCTCAAAGCTTCAACTGTTAATTTACTGATTCCTTACCTCATATTATTTTCATGAAAGAATACTCAGGGTAGGGCTGCAGCTTAGTGGCAGAGGGCTTGTGGGGCACATGTGAAGCCCAAAGAAAACAAACACAAGTCAACCTTAATGACGTGAACTTCTTGGGTATAGGACTCATCTTGGAAAGTTTTATTTTTATTACCATATTATATATCAACATATATTCAGTTACAAATATATGCTCATAAAGTATTTAAGAAGTCACACTTTCTGCAGTAAAGTTACTTACTAGGTACTTTTGATAGTGGTACTTCCTCCTAAGAGAAAGCCTGCTGTAATTATGACCTATTTGCATTTTTGGTTGGGTACTCACCTGGCTTGGGATTATAAACATTTAAATGATATAAGTATACACACCCATAAAGTTGTTAAATAGCTTTTATATGACTGTGAATCACCAGAAATTATTTTATCTTTTCAGTGGCTAAAATAAGACCTCTTATGTCCTTCATAAATGACAAAAAAATGATTAAACAGAATGGATCTCCACCAGAAATACATGATGCTGTCTGAATGTGGAACATGTATTTTCATTTTCATCTTTTATAGTGTGCAGGGCTCACACTCTCTTCTGTACTCACATATAGATTTCTTTTGTCAGCGATTCACAAAGAAGGGATTGCTCACTACCTATGGTTGAATATATTCCCAAAGTTCAAGTAGTGGAAACATAGTCCATAGGGCCACAGTACTGAGTGAGAGGTTGGTGCTGGTGTGGAAGAAGTGGGTTCATTACTGTGAGAATAGGTTGGGTATAAAAGACAGTTTTGCCTTCTCTTGATCTTTCTCTACCTACGAGGTGTTCTGCCATGTTAGAATGAAACAAGGAGATACTAACCAGAAGCAGCCATTGATCTTGAATTACCAGTCACTTAAACTTTAAATCAAAATATGTTTTTTGATTATAAATTACCCAGTCTCAGAATTCTGCTGTTGCAGTACAAAATAAACATACTCACTAAGTGGTGAGCGAAAGCAGTATTTACTTCAAGCAATAGTCCTACACTGCTCACCAATACTTTGATTTTTAGTAGATATTAGTCACTGAAGAAAGAAAAGAGATAAAAGGAGGAAAGAAAGTAACGAAGGAAAAAATGAAGAAGGGTAAGAAGAACAAAAGTAATAGAAGACGAACAGGGAGAGGGAGGAGAGGAAGAAAGAGACAGAGGACTGCTCCTATGGTAAGACAAAATCAAAGCATAAGAATGAGTGATACCTAATGAATAAAAGAGAATCAATAAAAATTAATGGATGAATGAAAAAGAATAGATGGAAAAAGAATTACTGATTGCTGTGAAATCAATGAATAAATGAAGAAAATATGTAAGAAAAAGCAAAGTGAATAAATAAAAATGGATGAATGGCTAGCTAAATAACTAAAATTAATGAATTACATAGTTAGGCTTAATGGATGCATTGAATGAAAAGTGAAAATGTGTGAACGGAAGAAGTGTGAATGAAAGAATACACATTCAATATGGAACACATGAATACACACATGAAAAATGGTTCCTTAGTGAATATGTGGCAAAATGAGAACCAAAGTGCTTTCACGGCACAGAAATGGGGGGGGGGCAGGGGCTCTGTGCTTATGTCTTTCCAATGGTGTCATAAAGCAGACCAGGACCTAGTTTCACCGAAGATGAGTGGTGTCCAAGGTTCACAGCATAGTCTAGCTTGGGATTCAAGGCTTTGTACACGTTGTTCATTTGAGCAGTGATCCCAGGGGACAGGAATAAGGGTGCAAGTAGGACAAGCAGGGAAGGAGAGTGCCTCGGAGGACCACTGCTGTGTTCAGCTCCAAGGCAGCTCGGGTGAGGGGCGATCTTCCGCATGGGGCAGGTGCTTCCACACACACCAGGCACTAACTCCAGGCTGTGCATGTGCACCAGGCAGAGTGATATCCAGCAGGTGTTCAGGAATCCTAAAGAACAAATTGAGATCGAAATCCTGGTTTGAGGCAAGGGCCAAGCGGGAAGAGAGCCTGAACCCATCGTGATGGCTAATTTCATGGGTCAACTAGACTAGGCGAGAGGATACCAGTAGTTGCTTAGCATTACTTCTGGGTGTACCTGTGAAGGTGAGTCCCGAGGATACTGAATGGGCTGGCTGGTTCCTCCCTCTTCCTGGGATAGGCCTTCCTGGTTCTCAGGTGTCCAGGCATGGGCTGGAATCTATATAGTCAGCTGGCCTGCTCCCAGGCCTACAAATCGACCTCCAGCCTTCCTGATTCTCCACCTTGCAGACAGGAGGCGCTGAGAGCCTTCAGCCTCCATAATCAAGCCAATACTTGATATAAATATGCATGTAACAAGTAGTTACTACCTGTTGGTTCTATTTCCTGGCAGGTCTGACTGGTGCTACACTGAACTGTGCACCCGGAAGTGGTTAAAGTTGCAGGTAATATTCCAAGGAGGGAAATCACAGCACCAGAATTGTCAGGATTGCTCTGCCACCCTGATTTGTTCTAGGAGAGTTTTAGAAGGTATCAGAAAAGCTGTTAGACAGAGGATGATGGGGAAACAGTCATGATTTAGCGGCATAGCTCATTAACCCAGGCTCAGACACAAAACTCAACTTCCGGTTGAAGTTTACGCCTGGCTCCAGGCACTTTATAGCCCGGCGATAAATCTTGGTGCAAGTGGTGGATCATCACAGTCTTCAGAATTACTTTGATTTTTCTGTCAACTCATAGCAATTGTTAAATTTATGGCATAAAAGACAGTTTTTTAAAATAAGACTAAATGTGAAAACATTAAGGACGGAGACAAAGTATTTACCCTTTTGATATGTGCTTTATCTCTGAGCAGCAGTGTGGTCCTTCCACCTGAGGTCCACACTGCACAGATTGTCCCCCGTCTTCCCTTTCATGACATACAAGGGGAATTGTGCCAGACAACGGTTTAAATTTTAATCCCATTCCTGGGAAATCAGATATACTCCCAAAGTATGTTTATATTTTAACAGGAACTTTGATGTTGTAATCCTGAACAACTAGTCATGTAGAAATGCCTGGCACTGTGCAGGACCAGTGAAGGAAGCCATGGAGACCATAAAGGACTGGGTCCTGCTGTGCTTCCACGAGCTAAGCCTTGCCTGGCTCAGTAATGCTGCTCCCATAAATGCCTCCTTCACTGGAAACCTTCCTCTCCTCTCTTTAACCTTTATTTCAGTAACCAGCATCTGATGATCTTGTTCTCAGCCCAGAAACCTGGGCATCAGTCTTCACAGTCCTCTTTCTCTAACCATCCCCACCTGAAGGTTTGCTCAGGTGTATGTATCTTTCCCTCACCTCTGCCATTCAGGCTTCCATAGAGATCTTCAGACAGGTTATGCCCTGGTAGGATATGGACTGATGATGACCCTACTTGGGTCAGTCTTTCTGCAGCTCTTGAAGCCCACATTTTATTTACCATGGCGCATCTGCCTGCCAGTGTGACCTTCTCCCACCCTTCCCCTGTGTTAGAGACTGCAGCACACCCTCTCTGATTTCCAAGCTGTCATCCTTTCTTCTGCAGAGGATGGGTCTTTTCTGTCTTCTTTCCTGATGAGATTTGCAGCATATCTGGAAATCTCACCTGAGCATCACTTCTCCTGGACTCCTTCCCTGAGCATTGCACTCAGACTTGGTCAGGTGCCACGATGACATGCTCCTGTCACTCAGGGTATTAGTCTCCAATGCCTCTCTTAATAAGTTACCACCGAGGTGGCTTAAAGAAGAAGCTTGTCTTCTCAGAGCCCCTGAAGATGAAACTCCAGTATCGAGATGTTGGTGTGGCGGCGCCTACTCCAGAGTCTGTAGGGGGAAATCTTCTCCTGTTCCCTTCCAGCTCCTGGGGTCTGCTGCCTTCCTCAGGTGGCAGCTGTGCCCCTTGTTCTGTGCTGCATACCCTGCTCCTGTGTCTCTCTTTCCCCCTTATAAAGATCATATGAGGATAGTCGTGGTGACAAATGACGCCCATGCAGATAATTCTGGTTACCTCCTTATCCAAAGGTCTTTAACTACATTCACAGAGAGCTCTTTTGCCAAATAAGGAAATAACATCCACTAGTTCCTGGGATTTGCTGTGGCTCTATCAGGATACACTTTCAATCTCCACAGCAACGCTACTTTCACAGACAAATTGTTGACTTTCTATTTAGTGTTTGTTCCCACCATCTCAGACTTCTTGATTGTGTTTGGCTTTGACTCCCAGTTGAAAACTCCTGCTCTACTCTTTCCCACTGGACAAGTCTTCGCAATGCTTAATAGGTGCCTGACCATTAGAACCTATCTACACAATCTACCTTCCTCCTCTCCTCCAAGACACTCTCAGCACCTTCTCTTCCAAGAGATTTTTATATTTTAACAGGAACTTTGATGTTGATATAAATAACTTTGATATAAAAATTACCTCTGCATTTCAGTAAAATTGTGACCCTGCATCTGGTGCCTCTGGACCTATCAGTCAGAGAGCATAGGATCTTTGCTTCTAATTGAGTTGACTCAACCTAGCTCAGGTTGCTGCGACCCTTGCAGGACCTTCTCACAGAGGTGCAATTCTGTATTATTTTCCATAGGATCACTATACAAAAGAGCACTGGTGTGATAGCACAGGTCACCTGAGGTGCCAAGGTGACACTTCTGCATTCTTGCCGGGGCTTCTGGTACCCTCCAAGTTCTTCGGTAGTTCTGGACAAAAATGACAGTCTTCCATGGTTTGCTACTGCTGTTCTGTCTCAGAGTATCTGACCATATGCTTACAGGCTTGAGTCTCTGGGCCTTCACTTCACTGTGCAATGTCCTCACAAGCAGCCAAAGTTCGAATTCTCTTTCATCTCCCTAGCGATCCTAGAATAAACAATAATTCCAGCTTTGTGTTCAAGAGTCGATGCTAAGGCTCTCTTTTGGTCTGATGTGCTTTGGTTAAGTAACTAAGATCTGGTCTTTATTGGCCGAGCTCTCCCTTTGCAGGGATCATGAATCTGTGACACCTCGCAAAGTTCCCCTTGACTTCCAGGAGTCAGAGGAATGAATGCTCCCACTTGGGTCACACAGTCAGGTCTCACCAGTGTCTTTATTCTAGAGAATGCAGACACTCAGCTTTACCAGGTAGAATCTGAAGATTTTTGTTCACAAAACAAAAGTTTTTGTTCAATATGAAGTCTAAGATGTCACTCTGAATCCAATTTGAATCTCAACTCTAACAGAAATTAATCTGTGGGATTTCAAGTGCACGTCTTTACTCTCTGAAGTTTCAAATTCCTCTTCTGTTAAATGGGATAGTAACCACTAATAGGGTTACTGTGACTTTTGAATGAAAACACACATTTAGAAGTGAGAGGAATTTTTCCAAGATACTCAGAGTAGATGAGATGTTTTGACCCTCCCTCCTGACTCCACATACTGCCAAACAAAATTTTCTGGGCAGGGAATGGCCTGTTTTGGAACTCTCACATACACCTTCAGGGGCTGTAGATAAGTGAAATTCCCTGTGGTGGAATGTTTTTCTGTTACAGAGGAATTAAAGAGTAAAGCCCACCAGTACTGCCAAGAGACATTCAGTGACATAAAGTCTTTAAAATCCAACTGTCTTGTGCTTTATTAAAGGGATCAGTCTTAGAGATTGGGACTGCCACCAGAAAAAAGAGATAGGCATGTCTTCTCTTTCCTGGATATTTGTGGAGCTGTTAAACCCAAGACCTACTCTGATGCTGCCAAGAATGTGAGAAGGAGTTAGAGAGAAAAACATAAAAACATCTTCGACTGGCTTCTTAGGTATTTTGACATGCTGGCTAACTGCACATGTCAGTTTTTCATTACTGTGACAGAACAACTGAAACAATGAAAATAAAAAGAAGAAAGGTTTTATTTTGGCTCACAGTTCAGAGGTTTCAGTTCATGATCTCTTGGCTCTGTGGCTTTTGGTCTATGCAGCACATTACAACCTGACCAGGTCGTGTGGCCAAGGAAGCCTGTTCACCTCACCAAGGATGGGAGACAAGAAGAGAGGAAAGGCAGTGGTGAAAGTCCCAGTACTCCCCAAAAGAACACAGTGGCCTAATGTCTTCCCCTCAGGCACCTTTCCTAAGAGTTCTACTGCCTCCTAACAGTGCCACACATGCGAATATGCCAAACTTTTAATATAACAACCTTCAGGAAACACTTATCCAAACTATCACAGAGAGAGAGAGAGAGAGAGAGAGAGAGAGACAGGGAAAGAGAGAGCTCTCAGCACCTAACATCTTCCAAAGGCTGTAGATGTACACTGTGAAACATCTGTAGGAAGGATATGTGGAGTTGTGGGAGTTAGAAGATATGCAGGGAACTCCTGCTCTGATTCCCTAAACTCGGTGAAGAACGGGAGGCAAAGGAATTTCCACATCTTGATGTGAGGCATTGTGGAAACAAGAGAAGGTGAGGATGGAAATGTGAGAGGGTGAGGAAGCCTGTCTTAGTTACTCTTCTCATTGCTGATACAAAATGCCTGACACCCACAAGTTTAGCTCACAGTTTGCAGAGGTTTCAGTCCATAGTAAACTGGCTCCAAGGCGGGGTGGCGTGGCAGGAGGCATTGCAGAGGAGAAATAGTCCCTGGAGTGTAGGCAGAAGTGGCAGCAGCAAGCCTCCCTTTCCCTTTTATCCTGTCCAATTTGCAAGCCTGAATGAGGAACCACTCATGCCTAGAATGGGGCTTCCCTTTACCGACACCCAGAACTATAGTAAACCAATTAGGGGACGAATCTAACACCACACATCGTTGATCCCAGTATTATATCCTTAATCCACATTCACACGCCCTAGATCTAGGCACCTCAGAAAAGCCTCACCTGGGACCTCATGAAGCTTTGGAGGAGATCTAGACACAAACCACAGCAAGGCCAGTGGTACAGTCTGCTTTCCAGTGAAAAGAACCACAAGCAGCCCTGTGTGTGACTGACCTTAGCACTGAGAGGAAAGCTGAGCCTTGCTCCCCAAATACTGTGCATACCACCTACAGTGGAGACCTTCAGAACGCAGAGGCCCTGCTTCCAATGGCAGCTGAGGAACCACAGATCATGCATACCCCACCACTGTGCCAGAGGTGCCCATTGTCACCTCTTGCTCACCTAGCCTCCCGAATAAATGAGAGGGGAGAGAACAGAAGAGGATGCCTAGATTAATGTAGCTCTGCTCCTGTAGTCAGAAGATTCAGAAAAGAGACCAGGCCCCCTTTTTTTTACTCCATGTCTTCAATATCTTCTGCCAAACTAGCACTTAAAGGAAAGGGAGGTATTGCACTTTATAAATTGAGCTGAAAGTTTATATATTACAATAAGTGGGATTTTGTTTTTCTGTTGATAGATTTTACCATTTTAAGCACGTGTCAGTGCACGATATGCATCATTAACTATATTCACATTGTTTTGCAAGAATCATCAGAACTTTTTATTACCTCAAAATGAAAGTTTGTACGTATGAAACAACTCATCCCTCACCCCTTGGCTCCTCTGCTCTGTGTTATGTCTCTAGGACTCTGCCTGTTACAAGTGTAGCCTACAAGATAGTTAATCTTGATTGTCAACTTGATCAGCATGAGAATTGCCTTGGGTATTAATAAACCACATTTCCAATTGTATCTGAGAGTGTCGAGGTGGTGTGACCTTGTGGATTAAGTACCGTCCCTGCCCCTTCTCCTCTGGGGCTTCACTCCTCTGCTTCTCACATACCATGACCTCAGCACTGTCCTTCCACCATGCCAACCCACCACAGACTGAAACCTCCAATCCCATGAGCCAAAATAAATCTTTTCTCTTCTGACAGTTATGTTGTATCAGCAACAGGAGCTGACTAATATTGAAATCACCTCATTTTTATTCTTTTTTGCCCTGATTTATCTCATTTCAGAGACTATCTTTAAGCTTTATCCATGCTGGAGTTAACACCAAAGCTGTATCCTTTTTGAGGCTGCATCATATTCCCCCTCGTCCTTATACCATATCTTTTGTATCCATTCATCTGTGGTAGATTTTGGTTGTCTCCAGTCTTTTGACAAATAAATATTACATGGACGTTGGTATCCTGGTGTCTGTTTTAGTACCTACTTTCAGTTAGTTTGGGTATGTACCTGGGAATGGATTTGCTGGTTATTCTATATTTCACCTTTCAAGGGAGTGCAAACTTTTCTCCCCAGTAGCTGCGCCATTTTACATTTTCACCTGCAGTGTACCAAGGCTCCAGTTTCCCGACATCCTCCCAACAGTTGTGAGTTTCCACTTTTTATAGTAGCTTAACAGAGAATCAGACTGTCTTCTTGGCCAGACCTTGGCTGGGCTTCTCTGTCTGGCACAGCCTTGTCCTCTTCTTGGCTGCCTAGTCCCCTGGTAGCAAGAATGGTGCTGAGTCGGCTCAGCAAAGGTGACTCCACCTTTCACACGTTATCTCCCATCGTGTCTGCTCAAGTTCTTCATATCTGTTGCATAAATCTGAACCTGTCTTCACCAAGAACCTTGTGCCGTCAGTTTAACAAGAATTTTTCCCCCTTAATATCTCTTAATTTTCTACTCACTGACCCCTTGTTCTGCTCCTTGGCTATAAACTCTAGGCTGCCTCTTCTGAATTTAGCCCAGTTCTTCTCCCCTATTGTGATGGCCCTGAGTAAGTTCTGTGAAGGAGTTGTCTTGACAGAGGTGTGAAATGGTAGCTCCCCATGGTCAGGGTTCACATTTCTTTAGTGATGAGCAGCAGAGTTGACTTTGCACATCTGAAAGTACATGAAAATCCGGGGTCTGCCTCCACAGAGGAATTCTGACAACACATGGTTGAAGTCAGGGTATCAAATAGAGACAGATTTCTGCTTGCCTCTCATCAAGATGAGACTTCTTGGCAAATAGGCTCCACACTGACAAGCCTCCCTCCTTCTGACCTTCAGGCCTCTACTGTGGGGCCACATAGCTCTTCTTTATTCTCCAAACTAGAAGTTTCCATTAATCCCCTTCCCCCAAATCATAGGTAATCTCTGTGCAAACCTATGTTTTTAAAAATAGACAGGTTTTAGGATATAGACACACACCAGGAAAGTAAAAGAGATGAAAGGTGAGACATAGGGTGACATCTTTTCATCTTGACTCCAACCTTGAACTTTATAAAGAGTGGTTTGTCATTCAGCCAAATGGGATCAACTGACTCTGAAGAGCAGGATGACTTGACAGGGCATCAGTGAAGCAAGTCCAGTTCTATGGGCAGAAAGTTGTGAATGCCTGGCCAAAAGGGTAGGGATGCCGGTCCCTGGGATTGTAAACACAGGAACTCTCTCCAGAGCACGTGACTGCACCACTCCCTGCGGGGCTAAGTCTACAATAGGCACTGGCCGCTTATGAATTGTATTAATTACACTCCTAAGCATCATGCAATTGCAAAATAATTTTTTCCAATTTAATTAATGAAGGCAGTTTAGTACAGCACATTGTCTCTGTGCAGAAAATGAGCTCATCACGCTGTAGATGCCAGGAACTTGGGAGGTTTTCCTGGGTCATGACTGCCATCCATCCTGGGGCGTTTGCTTTGCAACTTATCTTCTCTGTACGTGAGATCCATTTCCCTCTCCCCAAACTGGACGTGTGGGGGGACTGTCACACTCTATGATGGTGTTTTATCCATCACTGGGGAGCTGCAAATTCGTTC
Source organism: Petromus typicus (assembly GCA_004026965.1). Taxonomy (NCBI): domain Eukaryota; kingdom Metazoa; phylum Chordata; class Mammalia; order Rodentia; family Petromuridae; genus Petromus; species Petromus typicus. The sequence goes on from PVIR01000451.1 coordinate 159,621, forward strand.
TCAAAGCTTCAATACCAAGAGATGTTATTACTTTCGCTGAAAGTAAGACAGTCTTGGGAAGTGGTTGGCCACCCCCTGGCTCATCTGACCTTCCGACAGCCTCGGCTCATTTCCCCATGAACTCCAGGCAGTGCAGAAGGAAGCTCTTCCCACCCAGTTCCCTACACAGGGACCCAGCTCTGTGAGAACCAGACTTCCTCTCTTCCCTCAACATAGTCTGAAACATGGCTGGTGGCCTCGTGTGTGCCACAGGCCCAATGGCACCTTGCTTCCCTGGCATTTTGAAGCATTTCAGATGCCTTCATGTGGCTTAGAAGAAACTATCACCTCCAGGCAGAAGAACTGCAATCAGCCATCGCTCTGCAGTCACCTCAGCCTCTGCTTTGTGGCTGTGCCCTTTCCTACCTGTCCTCTGAAGAGGACACAAGCTGTGTACCTATCCCTGGTGGCCTTTCATCCAAGGACAAGTCACAGGATGCGAATAGGCAAAGTTGTCATTAGTGTTTTATTTTGTCATTAGTGTTTTATAAGCTCCTTATTCTCTATTTCATTTCCTTGGGGCTGTAGTGGTGGAAGGAGATAACCCAATGAAGTAAATTCATATTAAAGCAAGATATCTCCTGGGCAATTTATCTTTTATTAGGGAACTCTCATAAACATCCAAAAGCTTCCAGCCAGAAAAGAATGCTGCGTTTGGCGGGGGGGGGCTTTCTGGGGTGAGCTGCGACTCTCAGGCCGGGTGATCACAGCTGGAAACACAGCCAGCGACGGGCTGACACCAGCCTTGGTGCCATAGCGCCATGGGCACCAGGCACCTGGCACCTGGCACTCAAAGGGCTTTTGTTCCTCTCCTGCATGCAGGCAGCTTGATCTGTCCCGGGCTCTGTCCTGGGTGTGGCATCTGCACATCACAGCACTCTGCCTCATCTTGATGTGGGCTCTTGCCCCAGCCTGGCCTCAGACCGCAGAGTTCCTTATCTTGAATCCCTCCTGCTGCCCAGAGTCCTTCTCTGAGGGACCAAGGCCTCACCTCGAGACTCAGTTCTGGCTCCCTCCTTACTCAGCCTGTGACCAGCCGGCCTCCCTTGCAGGATCAGGCTGTAACCCAGCTGGCCCTGTATAGTGTGCGCCTCAGCTAACCCTCTTCCCTGCCGATCTCGGCACCTCCCTGCATGTCCAGTCTCTTGAACCTGCTTTGACTCATGACAACGACTTCCTCACTATGGGTCTTCAAAGCAGAATTTGTTGGCTTTTATACTAAGTACTGGGGTATCCTGTTATTACACACATACACAAGGACGATTTCCATTCCATTTAATTTCCTCATAAATTTGTGTGAGGTAGGCCAGACCTCATTACTCCAGATGAGAAGCGGTTACAGATAAGCAAACAGAGCTTCAGAGGGGCCTGCCCAGAACTACACAGCCAGCCGTGCGGGAGCAGGGAGGAGAGCCAGTTCGCTGGCTTTGGTCCCAGTGCACTCGTTTCCAGCCTTGTCACACCGCCAGGCTTCTCTAGCTGTCCATCAAAGCCCATTTCCATCTAGAGAGAAAGTTCCCCTGGGAGGGCAGAGTATGGCGCACAGCGCTCCTGCTCCAAGGCTGAGCATGTTTTTCTTCCATTTTTGTAAAGCTGAACAAGTTCTTTAAGATGCTCGGGGAAAGTAACAGTTTGGAGAAAGCACAGGAGGTGCCCTGTTGCAAAACAATAGCGATTCTGAATTTTGAAACAAAAAGTACACTCCGGCTCTACCCCAGCTGGAGGCACCAGCTCCCCTATCCTTGGCCCCCGGGGGACGCACCACGCGCCCGCGGTCCTGTGCGCGTGCACACTCGCGAGAGTGCCCAGCCTCGACCTGAAGCCTCCCTAGGAAACGAGACGGAGCCGTCAGGCTCTGCTAGGGAGGAACAACCTCTAAAAGCCTGATGTGTGTGATCTTCACAAAAACAAAGCACCTTTTCCGCTCTGTCTCAAAATGAGTGCAATTTATTTATATATTTTTGGCTGTCATATTACTCTATGGTCTAGTTTAGATCAGATGTCAGCAAATACCTTTGTTAGGGGACTAGTGGGGAAACATTTTAGCCTCCAAGAGTTATAAACTTGTAAATGAATGGATGTGGCCATGTTTCAATAAAACTTTATTTACAAAAATAAGCGGGAACCAAGTTGGTCCTAGGGTATAGCTTGTCTGTTCTGGCTGAGGTTATTATATTGTTTCTCCATTTTTTAATTTAAAAGCGTCACAATAATGACCGGCAGGAAGCATTGCTATAAAAGCTCTCCATTTTCACTTGAAACCATTATTCCAAGTAAAGTCCTCAGTAAAAATGAAATCCCACCATCATCCAGACAAAAACCAACCAAATGCAGAAATGAAATCTCCGCTTCTTATTATACTTCGAAAACAAATTGATTGCTTCAGTAAGAGTGTGTGCAACCATGAGAGATGCAGTAATGGAAACAATTACATCATATAAGAATTTTTGAATCTCAGAAGCCTCATTTTTTATAGGAAAAGTTAGGTAGTTTTTCCTTGTTTGATGAGGATAGATGTTTGGGATGGAAAGGTGGATAAAGATAGTTGAATTTAACTAATGCACCCTGGGTGCATATGTTGAAATATTACACAAAACTTCAGTATTGCATACAATTAATACACATTAATAGAAAAGGAAGTAATTAATTTTAAAACTTAGATGCTTTATCTAGCAATTCAATAAAGACAACTCTGAAAAAGAAAATGTGAATTAACATGCTGCTCAATTTTTCTATAATATATATATTAGCTAAAATATCTTCTATAGCATAAATAAAATTCAAAAACATCTGAATCTCACAGATATATACATTTATTGTATATATATTTTATGCGTACGCTGAGCTCTTTGTAGAAATTCTGCTTGTAGGACACAGGTCTTGGAGAGGGCTTTGAAGGGCCAGGCTGCTTCGCCATTTTTTTCTCACCAAGAGGATGGGGCGGCCTCTGAAACTCAACAGATACTGCGTTCCGGAAGAGAGAGATGTCCTCACTGGAATACGTCACTCTGGACAATGGCGTTAGGAATGAAAACAAAGTCCGATCCCCTGCACTAAGGCAATTAGCTCCTGTGTGTCCAGGAAAATGGGCTGACTTTCTAGGTGTTCAGTTTCTCTGGGAGCCCTGAACTTGTGGAAACAAAAGGACCGAGTAGCTCTCTATTCCCTCAGTCCTGTGGCCACACTTTAAGGTACCCTGGGTGAAAACAACATGTTCATACTGAGAAAACATCATGTCGAGCTCTCCCAGGCTTTCACCTTTGCCTGATTACATCGTGAGTGAGAAGCACAAAGGAGCAACTGAAGAGGGAAAGCCTTACAGGGCAGCCAAGAGTGAGGAATAAAATGATACACAGCACAAGGATGAGGCACCCCAGGATGACACCCCTCATCCAGGCCCATGCTCCCCTGTGCTCTCCTTCACAAGGGAAACAGGAAACAGTCCAGATTGGAAAACTTGTTGGTCCTCATAATATGGAGATTAACCAGGAGAGCATTCTTACCCCCTACAAACACACTAAATCTATAAATGGGGCCTGAAGTTAAGCTCCTTTCCAGAACAGATTCAATTTAAGCCCTGGTTCTATGCATTTAATTAACTATCTCTGTAAGAATTTGCAACACCAAAATGGATTGCATATGTGCATTTTTGCAGGCGGGTAAATCGCATCCTTGCAGTGGGGAGGGCTCCTCCTTCTGATTCCACCGGTGGTAGTTTAGCAAGTTCTTCATGTCAATGCACATTGAGAGGTAAGAGGAAAGGGACCAGCCTGCCCTGATTCCTTCAAAGGTTTTCAGCAGTTTTCATTGAAATAAATGTACTGGAAACAGCAGAAGTAGGCAAAGGCACAAAGGCGATAACGTTTGCATAAAGAAGCCATTAGGAAGGTGTGCTGAAGGAACAATTGTGTGATGTTGCATAACCAATGCACACTTTCCTTTAGTTATTTTAAAGATTCTGTTTATCTAGTAGTTTTTTTGCATTTAAAGAGCATGATGCTGAATGATTCTCCATTCCTAAGATGCCAGCAGTTCTTGAAAGAGCATTCACAGGATGATTAAAAGTATAATAAAGGAGTAAATCCCAATGTACTATTTAGCCAGCCAGAATTTTCCACATAATACATTCAAACCTACCCCACCTCCCAATTTGTGCAATCGCAGCTTAATAAAGGACATAATTTCAATGTAGGCTGTTAAAAGCCAGCAGAGAAACCAAAAACAGAAGGACAAACTTCCCCCGAAAGCCTGCAAAGACATGGACCCCACAGACTAGAGACTTGGTGGGATTCAGTCTAGGTGCTGCCCACTCAGTCCTCTCAAGGGCAGGAGCCTGATTATCTCCAAGTGGTGTGGAGGAGGAAGAGGGCTTCTGGGAGGTCTCACTTCAGCTTGCTACTCAATGCAAATACCCGATAAGCAGGTAAAGGTGCAACTTCACAAGTAACCAAAACTACACGTTAAAGAGATTCTTGTCTCACAGATTAGCGGTGAAGAGGCGGATCCTTCCCTGGCTTTGTATCCACACTCTCTTCGGGCAATTCTCCCTACAAATAACTCCCTGGCGAATCCCAGGAAAACCTGAGAGGCACTGAATTCTCCTTTGGTTAGGATGTTTGTGGGGCTCTCTTCCCACCAAAGAAGGGTGCAGTGCCCATTCCTGTAGCTCACTGTCTCCCCTCTCACTCTGACCTACCAGCCTCCCCATCTCGGTACCTGCTCTCCCCTCTCCCTGGATCACTGCTTCTTTGGATTTTCCTAATGATTTATTTCATTTTCTTTCCTATCTTCGCTAAATATTATCATCTCATCTACATTAATGCCCCCCAACTCCTCACTGGGTTCTATTATTAACACTTCCTGCACACATGATCTACATCATTTATTTATTTTGGTCTGTCCCAGAGTCTTTGGAGCAGAAAATCCTTTTGGTGGCTGTTTGTGGCTGATGAAAGGAGTTTAAACAGCTCAACTTGATACCACTGAGGGGATCCCAGGCTGTATCCATGCGGGACAGAGGGGAGAGACATTGGCACAATTATAAGGTGAAGTTGTCTGGGACAGTGTTGTTAGACATCTCTAAGAACTTTATATGCCTCGGTTCTTCAGTCTTAGAAATGTACCCTGCAGAAGTATCAGAGATTTGGGAAAGATGCACATGAGAACATGTCCATAGGCATGCTATTTTCAACATCAAAAAATGGAAATGTCTAGAATAAATACAAATATATTTGCTCCACTGTATCCATTGATTCTAGGATCTCTTCACACCAAAATCTGGACCAGCACCCCTTTTATATAATGGGGCACAGTATTTACACATAACTTACCTACATTCTCTTCCATACTTCATATCACCTCCAAATTATTTATAATAGTTAATACAATGTAAGTGCTATGTGACTAGTTGTTAAAGTATATTACATTGGGAGTGACAACAAAAACAAACTCTGTACACATTCAGTTCAGGTCCAGCTTTTTATTCCGGACTGTTTAGATCCATAGATATGGAGCTCACTGATCTGAAGGCTAACAGAAGGCTAACCCGATACAATTTATCAGACATCTATTATGTATCGGACACGACTCTAAGAGCTTTAAATATTCTAGGAACTCAGCGCTTCTGATTTAGAATGGAGACACTGCAGTGACTTGCAAATGACTGTGATAACCTTTATAACGCATCAGAAATCAATTTCTTGCTGCTCAGTCCTAGCTAAAACATCAAGGAATGGAGAGGACAGAAACATTGGAAGAAAACTGGCCCTGAGTCACAAAACAATGCCACGCGGTGGACTTTACCCCCCAGGTGGAGAAAGTCAGGGGATGGCTGAGTCACAGGACTGTGGCTCTCCTTTCAGATGCATGCAATCTCAAGTCCCCTGACTGGACACAAGAAACTTCATCTCTCCAACATCTGAGTGCTGTCCGTTTAGACCAAAGACATTGGCAAACACTGTCACTGACCTTTAAGGGATCAACACTAGGCAAACAAACTCTCCCTCCACCCCGCCCTTCTTTCTTCCCATTGTTGCCAGGTCTATGGTTTCCTCTTGAATCCCTGAGCTATTCTCCTCTGAGTCTCAGTCACTTCCTGTCCAGGAACCTTGGCTTCCAGTCTTCGGGCCAGAGCTGGTGCGGCAGTCAGCAGCCCAGGGTCTGTTTTTCCTCAGCATCCTCGAGAAGATCTCCGGGCTGTTCCGCACCCTCCTGCCCAGTGGCCGGTGTCACGAGAACCAGGCCTTCTGGTAGGCGGCCATCTGGCCCTGCTGCTGATGGGCTGGCCTCCTTCCTCTGTCCTGTGCCCACTCTTCCCAGCTCCAGCCTGCAGAGCAGACGCTTAGCGTCCCAGACTCAAGTCCTCAGTGCCATAAGGTCTGGATCTACTTTTGAAACCGAGAGGTTCTGCCTCTAATTCCCCATTCCAGTCCCTGTGTCCTCAGACTCTGTCCCATTGCCGTGTTCTTTCTTGATACATTTCCAGTTGTTTTAATTTGAAACTGATGCTGCTCACTAATGAATCAAACTTGTGCCGGCCACATGCACATGCTTTGCATCACTTTGGGGTGTGTGTGTGTGTGTGTGTGTGTGTGTGTGTGTGTGTTCACGCACACTGAAGTGAAAATTCCTTTCACATGGCCTCTTGTCCCCAGAAATCTGCAAGTTTCTTTGTCTTGGCAGTTGTCCCAGCAACACCACTCCATGCCCTTTTCTTTGGTCCATTCTTTGGGCACTTTGAAAACATTCCAAGGAGAGGAAGATGCCATACAGTAGAGGGTGACTGTGAGACTCTTTGAAGGGGGTAGCCCTTTCTACATTTAAAGGAAACAACATATTTCCTGTGTAGTTTCATAAACACTCTTGAATCATTCAGGGGCCCATTGTGAACTCTTACAGCACTGATTCTCAACAGTAGCTGAGAAGTAAGACCAGCCTGCCCCAGTGATGGGAACCCCCCTACCCAAGCGGGAGCTCACAGAGGTTAAACTTTGACTGATCCCCTAAGCATCCCTCAGATCCCTTTCCTTGCTCCTTCTGGTCTCTTAACATAGGCAGCTAAGATCCCCTAAAGTAAAGCAAAGTTTACCAAACTTCTGCTACTAGGCATCTCCAGATGAGTTTCCTGAAATCATTCTGAGGTCAAAGGGGAGAGGGAGGATTACCATCATGAGCTAATTCAGCAAGCATTTCTGGTTGATGGACAGTCATAACCTCAGGCAATAATTCTATCATTTAATATTTTATTATAACAACAACGTTTTAACCCAGAGGAGTCATTAATATGGGAACTCCACGTTAGCAGGGAAATATTCATAGTCATCTTACTTTTCAGTTGGATTTCTCTTTTGGTCTCTCTTATGCGACCAGACTTGTAAGATGCCTTGCTGGGATCTTGGCTCTGACCATGACCCTGGCAGGGCATGTCCTGGGAGATGGAGCCACAGAGCCCCCAGGTCTACCCTCCTCACCATAGACATTTTTCTGGAAACATCAAGTGAGTGATCGAGGAGATCAAATGAGAGCTCAAACATGGATTTAATTTTGAGGAGTGAGAATCAAACATGAATTTCCTGTTCATTCTTTGATTTTAATTGGGATTTTCCTTTTATCTATCATTGCCTTTCTCAAAGCAGAAAGAAACAGCAAAGTCAGGTTAGGAGGGTGGGGCCTCCTTTTAAATATTGTCTTCATTGATGAACAGCCCTCAACTCCATTGCCTGGCTCTGTCCCCAGCTACAGCGGGTGACAGTTCTAGTCTCGGGGCTGTGTGTGACAGAGATGACCTCGTCTTATTCTTCTAGATACTGGTTGACATTTCAAACAAAGGCACTGTGTTTTTAAAGCAGAAAGACAGGGGGAGTGAACTGTTCTGTCTTTCAGATGGCAGACAAATTACCGCTTGATGAGCTTGCTAAGCCTGCCAGGCTAGTCTCTTTGTCTCAGGATGCCCATCTCTCTGCTGGAGAAAGCCTTGCCCAGAGGAAAAGCCCTTCTCATTGCTGGAAACAGGCAGCACAGGGACCGCGTTGTGGAGAGGGGAAGGGCAGGTCCCCCAACTCCAATGACTCTACACACTAGAATGACCAGCTAACTCAGAACTGGAGAAGCCAACTTGAGAAAAGGGCGTGGTTGGAAGTGTGACTCTCTTGGGCTATGGTGAATGGAAGGTCACCCGACCTAGATTTAATTGTCAGCTCTGTCTTGCTCTCTGGAAGTCCAAAGCACACTTTCAGCAGCCTTCAAAGTCCTAGATTCCCAGCCAGTATGAAAAGCTCAGGAAAATCTTTGCCAGTCACAGTGTCAGAGGGCCAGGTAAATTGTCACCTGCGAGATACTAACTATAAGTGATAAGGAGACATTAAGTGATCAGGAAATCCAAGCAGCTGAGCTGCATGATAGGAAGCAGCTCACTCAGAAGGCCCAATCCTACGGCCATCACAAAGAGGAAAGGCATTTTGCTGGGCCCCTAATCCATGCACAGCGAGAAGAGCCAGGGTACTGGGTAACTTTGAAAGTCTTTGAAAAAGGTGGCCTTTTCTCACTGTAGAGGAAACCACCTGTTTCCTGTATAGCTTCATAAATACTCGGCCATCGTGGAAGGTCCCTTCATTAATGAGAGATCAAGTCCCGGCGTGACTATTTTCAACTGTGCAATTCCTCTGCAAAGGACAATCTTCCCTGTACACATGCAGTTTCCCACTGGGAAGTGCCTCCCTGGGTCGGGCATCGCAAATCCACCCTTCTTGGCAGAAGGAAGATGCATAATTTATGGCAACACGGAGCATGAGCCACTCACTTGTTGCTGGACTGGCTTCTGGCAAAACAGGATGAGCTCAGGGAATGCCTAGTCAGCCTTTCTGAGCTCTGCTTAACAGGCCTCTGCACCAGCTGCCCCCCGAGGGGTGAGCTCTACCCACAAGCTGAGGAGCCTCATCCGGAACTGGCACCACAAATGGACCTCGGGGATCATGGTGGCAGTGTCTTAAATTTTAAAATGAGGCACTCGTTTTCTAGAGCTGGGTCCTTTTACATTTTCTTGTTACTGAACGTTCCTCTGAAACCAAAGGTATTGATATATTCTACCCTGCAGGGAAATCAATAAAAACTTTAATCACAAAATTAAATAAAAACCAAAGCCACTGACATTACATGGTAACACTCGCTGATGCAACAACTGGAAGTTTTATGGTTCTCTTGTGGCTGGCCTTATTATTTACAGGAAAATCAATATCATCTTTAGGGTAATTTGGATGGATCTTGTCATCCTAGAAAACAAGTTCATGGTAAACTTTACAAAAAGGGTAAGAAAGACACATCGGAATGTGTGTGCCCACTCACAAAGTGATTATTCCTTGACAGTAGGAAGAAAATACAAGTGAAATGGCCCCAAATAACAGCTTCTGTTATTTATTCTCAAAACATGTGATCATGTGAGACCTGGACTGTCTTCTGCAAATGCTGTCCACTGGGTCACGGCTTCTCCTGGATGATTAAAAGCTCAGGGCATCCTGTGAGCTAAAACATGCCCAGCAATGCTGCACACGCTTCATAGAACATGCAGTAATAGCACCCATTTGTCATATGACCTTAGTGATGTCTGGGAACAAAAGGTCCTATTTCATATTTGAGGGGTGAACAACACTTTTTCAAATCACAGGATTATAGAATTGGATGTCACCTTACATGTCACCTCTGTGATGCAGGGAGGCTTCTAGAAGATTAGTGAAGGTTGCGATTCTGCCGCACTATCATGATCTCTTTTCTCCTACTTGGGTGGCTACACGTCTTCAGAAACATGTTCCTACAGACACACATTTATCTTCACGGCCATGTGTCTTCCAGTTCTAATGACTCATTGGGTCAGAAGCTCATTTTTGCTCTAGCCTAGTGTCTGAGTGGTTAGCCACCTAGGGGAAAGTGGATCTGCCACCAGTGGCACCAGCCAGGACATTGAGATAGTGTGTGTGAACTTGCTTGCGGTGAACCTTGAGTTGCTCTGTAGGCTTACAGAAATACAGCTCATTATGCTCTTGTCCCTTGACACTTACTTTATGTCTTCAAAAAATGGATTCTTGTTTTTCAGGACCTGAGACTGTGCACTCAAAATAGAATTCAGCATGGATTGGTGACAGGAGCCAGTGGGAAGCAGAGCGAAAACTTTGAAAGTCAGGAAATGAAACTGAACGATTTTGCAAGAGTGAGGCCAGCCGTAAAGCCAGCCGAAGTCAGTGCTGCTAGGACTGGATTTACTAACTTGACTCAACAGAAAAAAAACTTAGAATCCTGATATGAGCATCATGTCTGGGACTTAAAGCAGGAGATATAAATGCCACTGGATGGTGCCATCCTCAGGAAACAACAGAGGTCCTTACAAAGGCGCCAGGCACCCCAGACAATGCTCAGGGCTCTCATTGTGGAACTGTTTGGTCTGAGGGTGGGCTCCAGGGAATATGGTCCCTGAGGGATGTGGGAAGAAAGATGGAAAGGGTCATTTCTTCCTTTGTCAATGGGGAGAAGGAAATCAAGAGGTCAACTGGACTCAGAAACTCTGGTCAGCACCCTAGAACATTAACACTTTAGTTCTTATGCTTGTATCTGTTTGACTACCTTCCAGATTAAATAACCAAAAGTCTCTTTGGGATGTTTCTAAAGGGACTTCCTGCTCCAAAATCTTCTCTATGCTCCTCCAACACTGACCTTAACTCATCACATGCATAACCTGCACCCTCTCCATCTTTACAAGTCTAGCATCTGCCAAGAAGCCTACTAATTGCTTTCCTGCCTACCTCCCAAAGCCCTTTGCCTAGCCAGGGACCCCTTCACAAACAACAGGGCTCCATATACAACTCTGACTGAGGTTAAATAACTGTACGATTAAACACATGCCATGTGAAATTGCTACTACCGACCACATCTGACATTTAAAATGGAAATTCCATGAGTCACACAAATAATTACCTGCTTCTGAGTCTATATCTTCTGTCAGATCCTGAGGAAGAGTTATGTCTTGTTTTCTGTTGTATAATCAGGTTTAATACATGCCTGGGCACATCCTGGTCTCGGTCAGTGGCTGATAAATGAATGAATGAAGGGCACAACCTAGGCCTCAGCTGGGGGCCACTGTCTTGAGAAAGACATTGAGGCAGAGTATTTGACTATAAAGAAGTTATGTGACCTAGAAACGAACCTGACAGGACTATAAACAGTACACATTTCGATGGACAATCTACTTCCTCAATAAAAGCATGACCACACTGACAGATAAGCACACTATTTCATGCCCTCGCCGAATGATTTTTCTCTTAGGTTAATATATCCTCCAGAACCTCACAGGATAGGAGAGCTCGCTGGTCTCCCCCTTTCATCTCATATTTACATGTCAACAACAAAGAAAAGGCGTTTTGGCCAAAATCACCACCTTTACACATTTCTGCGCAGACTCACATAGTGCCAATCTGGCTCCTAGTTAGAATCTGAGACCTGGGAAAGGCCTGTTTCCCCTCCCCCACTCTAGGTTCACCATATTGAATTCACCACTATGGGTGTTTTCCCTGATATACCCAGTCCAGTGTGCCGTGTCCCACAAGGTGGAATGAGTCTTCCTCAACTCAGTAGCTGGAAAAATTTCTGAGGATCTAGCCAGAAACACCTTACTTTTTCCTTTTGTGACTAGCCTTTGAGCCAATGTAGTTTCTTCACAGGGATCTTTAGACATTTCCTGAATCCAGTGAAGAGAGTTTTCTAAGTAAACCTAAGATTATTTCTATAGCAAAATTTCTACCTCAGGATAAACAAAAGTTAAATATTAAGATGAGCAATCTTTAGGGAAAAGATGAAGAAGGACAACTAGGTACGGTGGCACATGGCTGCAAACAGTACCAAAGAGGCGGAGGTAGGAAGAATACTATGAGTTTGAGGCCAGTGTGGACTACGCTGTAAGTTCAAGGCTTAGCTCAGCAACACAGTGTGTGAAACCCTAAGCTTGATTTCCAGCAACACAAAATATTATATATTATATAATTATATATGACATATAATTATATATATTCAAAGAATCTACGAGGTAAAATTAGTGAATTTGCCTTCCTTCTGGCTTTCACCATTTTAAACTTTCTTTATGAAGTGGGTAAGTTGAAATTCAGAAGTTTTGGAAAAATAAGTGAAGTTATTGGCGTTCAGCATGGACTTCCAATCTTAACATAAACAGGATGATTGTTCTAGGGTCTGGGCCTCTGCACATCATCATCATGAGATCCTCTCACAGTCTGAATGGCAGCTGCTTCCCAGGGAGCCCAGGAGAAGGTGCTCAGTGCATGTTCCTGAGGCGCAGGGGTCTCTACACTCAGTAGGAGCTTCAGAAGTCCCCACGTTTGATTCACAAGGCCCAAATCCAACATCAGTTCAGACACAAAGCCCTGAAAGTGTGTGCTACACCAGTCACAGGATTCATCCTTGATGTCTCATCTTCATCTCCCTTCTGTTAGCAAGCACACACAGGCCCTGCAGTTTATTTGTCTGCAGAGCAATCGGTGTATTATCCCATGAATCATTAAACCCTCTGTAGGTTCACCATGGTGGAAAGGCTGAGTTCCACTTAGGGAGGAGGAAGTTGTGTTTTTTGCTGCTCCGCTGGGTCTGCCTGATGCAGGGGATCAGGAGTAACAGATGGTGGGATCTTCTCTGACACACAGTCTAAGTCGACTTGTGTTATGTTTCTGCTTGGATTTAGGCAGCAGGTACCCTGGTCAACTCCTGGTTCCCCAGACTCTGGGACTGGGTGACTATCATGGTGGTACTTTGTGCTAAAGTTCTACTTGGTTTGTTATAGAATTGCACATCCCTCTCCTGACAAGAGCTGATGGCTCTGGCTTCTGTGGTCCTCTCAGTTGCAGCTGCCGTGTGCTGCCTGCACCTCCTGGCTAGATGCCTTCTGCTCTGGTTCTGAGAGCACAAAGAGCAGTGTGAGGCTGGTCATTCTCCAAAGGGTTTCCTCTGTCATTTGCTGAGACTCTGAAAAAGGGACCCGAGCACTTTGATTTGATAAGTTCTCAGCTTGCTTGGGGCAATGTAATTCATCTCCTCATGCCTATCAAGCTGGAACACGGTAGCTTCTCTCCTCTACTCAAGAATCTTAGAAGTCTTAAGTGAGTGTCCTGCGGGTCTCATTAGCAGGCTCAAAACCCCCTTCACCACACTCCTCTCTCCGTGGCAGAAGGACACAGGATATTTACATGTAGGAAACCCATGTTCTGTGGTGTGGATGCACTCATGAGAACCTGTCCTCTGTGCTCAGGTTTGCCAAGAAAGGTCATCTTGCCCTATACATGTGTCTAAAACGACCCTCGGAACATCTCCCAGGTATAACAGTCAGCCATTTGCTTTATTTTCTAGTTTATGGGAAAAAAATGGAAAGTAAAATGTATAGTTTTTAAAATGGTGAATAATAATATTTGTAAGAAAGGGACAGTCGCAGAAATGACCCATTTGAAAAAAAGATGAAAGGAGACATTATCTTTTATTTAACTGGCTCATGGCCTAAGACCATGAAGGACTCTTCTGAAACTGGCCTTCTACAGGACAAGTAAGATGGTATCCTGATTTCCTTTTCTATGGAAAAGTAGGATTTAATTAAAAGATATGCTAAACCACTCATTTGTTTGACCACATGACTGGTCAACAGGAAATTATGTTTTAAAACATTTATTTGTTAAGATCATGATGCACAGTGTATTTACCACCATAATTCTACTCTAAGAATTGTTACAAAAATTATTTTTTCATAAAATAGCTTTTATATTTTCTTTATTGTATTCCCTCCTTATATCTGCTTGTAATACAGTTCTTAAAAATTTAAAAATATCATCTACTGTGCTGTGTTTTCACATGTGTTTTAGTAGATATTTCACCCCAGGCTAAAATAACATTTAAAATAAAGCTTTGGACAAAGTGTAAATGTTCAGTAAGTCATATAAATGCATGGGCTTTTTTATGTATTTGACTTCTCAGCATGAGAAATGTTACAGTTGCCGGACTGTATTTTATGTTACCCTAGAAATGCTTTGCTGGACTTCAATTCTGATGTTGGAAACCTTCCCTTCAGAAGTTACGAGATTAATGCAAAAATAAGGGCCGTGCCGGATCATGGGTGATAAAGAACCCACCCGCAAAGCATACAGATGTGTTAAAAAGCAAGTGCTCAAGATTCTAAAGAGCTTGTGATAAACTAAAAGAAGCCATGTTGGGAAGGGGTTTGTGGCATGAGCTGACCAGAGCGGTTTCAGCCTGAAAGAGCGAAGGCTAAGAGGTTGGAAATCATCCCAGAGCCAAGGCCCTGGTGATTATGAAGCCAATCTAGCATGTTCGAAACAACACTGACCTTTAGTGTAATGATGAGGTGGTTGCTTTCTCTACTTTACTTCCTTTTCTTTTCTGTCTTGCTATAACGTCCTCATTTTCGCCAGCCCAACACTCAATAGTTGTGTCTACTCTCTCTTTGGTACTGGAAATGTTCTATGAGTTAGACCCGCCTTCCCCACCTTGCTCTGTTTTGTACCCTTCGACCTTGAGCACAGAACCCCCATGGTGTAGGGACCTGCCTAGCCTCAAGTACTGTCTCTCCAAGAAGATGTTTTCATTTTCACAGGGATTTCCCAAAACAGCTATTTGTCTTCCTCCAAATCCATCCGATTGTGAACATTAAATACCAGAGTCCTTGGCTGACAGACAATTGAGGACAAGGTGGATCCCTTAAATTATGTCACATAGACAACTTCTGCTTTTTTGGTGTGGCTTGTGCTTGCCCTCTTAGGTCATACTAAATCCCAGAGATGTCAGAGGTCAGTGTCAGCGTGATGATGAACTGGTCTTGCTCCAGGGCCAAGAGAAAACGTTCTCACTCAGCACAATTCCAAAGAGATGATTTGAATTGGTGAAGGGTGAACAGTGGAATATGTTCCTATTTTCAAATGTATACAATTCGTAGTTCTATATTTTTTTGTAAAAGGTTAATAGGAGTCCTCTGGGAGCTTGTTTTAATGAACAAATAAGAATGATTTGTAATTCAGGAATTAATTGCCTATATGTAAATAGTAGTTTCTGAAATGCTTAAGGGTCTGTTTGAAACCAGTTTGTCCTCTTTAGACCTTGGCCTGCAATTTAATTTGTGTCCAGAATTTACTCCCAAGCCCCTTATTTTCCATAAAAAGCATAGGTAAATTTCAACCACTCTGCCTAAGAGTTCCATATGTCTTTTTCCACCTGAGTTTCCAGTTTTGAATCCTAAACTATCTGGAGTTTCTTTGTGATGAATGCTTGGTTTGGAGGAATATTTAAAACATGCAGTTTACTGTCCTTGCTTCATGCTGCTAATTTGAGCCAAGGCTGCAGTGATAAAAATCTACATAAATAAATGCATAAATAAATAAAATCTACAAAGCTTCCTGGAATTACCACTTTCCTGAAACAATAGTTTCCAGAAATGATTCTAATTAAGGACTGTTCCACCAGCTTCAGTGGGCAGCTTATAGATGGTTTTCACTTGCAGTAACTCATTCACAACATGAGTCCACTTGCATAAATGCACATGTACACACACGTGTGTGTGTTTTCTGTTAGTTTGTTGGCTTTGGTATTTGCCGTCTAGATTTCAAATGGATTCAATAGGGCCCTGCTGACACTCCGGGCATATATCATGGCAGAAATAATACAGAGCTCTCTCAAAGAGATCTGACTGCTGATAAATCTGTAATCCTTTTTATAACATTTCTGTACATTGAAAAATAGGGATCCAAAATCCCAGAAATACACATAATGGAAATAATGGAAATCCCAATGGCAATGAGAGGATATTTTGCAGGTGGCCCCCTCTAGTCTTGGGAAAAAGTTGACTTTTCATGAAGCTCTTCCAGACAGCTGGGGAAACCCAACCCCAATGTCAGTCAGACTCCAGTGAGTGGAGGTCGGCAGAACATCTGGCTAGCCTGTCTTATAGCAGCATATCCCTGTACTCGGCTCTTTCCTGCACATGTTCACTCCTCAGGAAATATTTTATTTTATCATCTGCAAAACAATATGGCCTCTGGAACATAAGAAAGAGTCAGACCTCTTCTTTAAATTTTTCGTAGGTGAGTGAACAGCAGTGCCACCAAAAGCATCCTTCCCTCACTGACACAGTGATTAACAATGTTCACCTCTCCCTTTTTCCAGAGATATAGTTTTTATGAACTCTCCTATGAGCAAAGATTAAGCCATCAGCTTGTAGTGATTTTCTTTTGCAGCATGAGAGAATGACAGCATCATATCAGTTAACGTTGGCATATTATCCAGTGCAAAAAAAAAAAAATGAAACTCGGTAGTTTTCCGTGTCACAGCCTTAGGAAAGCACTGTCGGAGTCATGCACAAGGCTCATGATGAGCAGCCACCTCCCAAAAGGGTCACATACTGCGCTTTCCCAGGTGGAGGCCTCTGCTCACCAATGACAAGGGAGCTGCTCAGAAAACGGGGCCCCGGCTGGGATCTGGACATGGATGCTCCGTCAGATGTGAGTTTCTGTTTGTTTTGGAGGGAGGACCCTCAAGAATATTGGCTTATTGAGCAAGCATTTTTCTATTATTTTGGAACTTGCTTGAATTGAACCAGTCTCTGTTGGAATTCTCCTCCAAGCAGGCTCTCTCTCATGGTTTCTAGTATTTCCTGTCTCCGGCCAGGCTGTCGCAGTCTGAACAAAGTTTCTCATGGTATTTTATTCTGTTTGGACACAGTTCCAGTACAAATCAAGTTGAGACAATGGAAAAGAAAGAAGAGAAACCATTGAGGAAAAGCCAGGCCTGGCCTCCCATGCCTGCTAAAAGAATATGAAAGTTTATTATTGTTTATGTTAGTGACAAATCAGTGGAGAGGAAAGAATACCATATTGAAAGCTGGAAACCTGAGCCTTATTTTGTTGCTACCTAAGATTAAATTTGCAAGGATATTTTGTCTCATCTTTAAAAAGACTAGAATGTTTTTAAATCTTTCCCAGCTTTTATAGAACATGTGCCGGGGTGTATCCTTTTCATTCAGAAAATGCTTGAGGATCAGGAAGATTCTCTTTCTGATTTGCTCCTGGACCTTAAGACAGAGCACTTATCCCACATGGAGACCCTGTGATTAAACATTTTCACTTTAACACTTATATTAATATTTTAAGCAGGCACCATGGGAATTAGTTGCACACATATTATCTCTGGTTGACAGTTTTGCTGATCTAGGAAAATATGTAACCTTTGTCCTTTTAATAATGAGTAGACTGAATGTCGTTTCCCCTTTCAAATCTTACCCTTCATTACATAAAAAGAGAACAATATTTATGCATCCCCTTCTGCACTTCACCCAGGGCCTCTCCGTGCAGCCCCTCAGGTTGTACCCTGGACAGCTCAAAACCACCCCATTTGGCCAGAGGCCGTGGAATAACGTCTCTTGGAATTCTGCAGAGACAGCCAGGCCTTTGCACCCTTCCAATCTAATCACTGTTCTAATCTCTTGCTTTCCCTCAGCCAAGTCATATATTTCTTTGCCTCTGTCTCTTTGTCCACAGAGTCTCTTCTGCCTAAAAACATCTCTACTGTTGAACTAAAGAGATCATTTTACTTTATTTCCTCAAACAATAAAATTCTCAGAGGAAGAAATTTTTCATAAATAACAAAATTTTGGAAAACATGCTGTCTCGCCACACTTTGCTTAGTTTATATTATCTGGAAGTACAACTAATGAAGAGACAAGGAGATGAACTGTTCTATTTGAAGTTACACGGGGCTGAGGTGTAGCTCAGTGGCAGTGTTTGTGCTTAGCCTATGTGAGCTTTTATTTTCAATCCCCAGCACCCCCTACCTAATTTAAGTTGCATCCCTAAAAATATGCTGTGCACTCTACACAAAGTGTAACGTCCCTTCTCTTGCATCGGAGCCACCGCCCCCTACTCAATCATACATGTCTTCCTGTAGTGTCTACCTCACTCAGCCGTGAAGCCCAGAATCCTCAGAAAACCCCAAAGGTTCCATAGCAAGTTTCCATATTTCTTATTCCTCATCTTTCTTCTAATACTTTGCTTGTTCCCACTTTAAATTGCATTACAGTACACAAATAAAAAGTGTAAGGATAACATGAGATCTACACAACACTAAAATTCAAGACAGATATGGGAGATATATAAACTCTAGCTAGATGAGCCAAGATAAGGCATAAATGGCAAGGTGTCATTGGAAGAGTCATTGTAGGGCACAGAGCTTGGAGTTGTGTGGGTTCCACTTCAGTTCCATCACTTTTCTCACTTCTCTCTGTCTTCTTTAGTCTTGAAATGGGAATAACAGGATTATTTCAGGATTAAGCACATTAAAATACAGTTGGCTCTCATTACCTGGTATGTTCTAAAATGGCTGTGAATACCAAATTAGCAAATATTCACGCATTAGTCCTACAGGAAATTCGTAGCTATTTGCTGTGAACCTCTGGTCACATCATTCACAGTACCTGGTCAACACAAGGTGTCATGTTATATGTGTTTCTAGTTGAAGACCCTTCCCCCCTCCCACATACATGTATATGGTGATTCATTAAAACTGAACAGCAGTCCAGCTCCCACCTGAGTGAGCCTAGCCCTTGCTGCACTCCTCCATGGATCAGCATATCATTCCTTGCTAAGGCACCTCACAGCTTTCTGTGATAGAAACACACACACTTCTGGCTTCAACATTATATTTGGAGGGATCTGCAAATAGCAGAACTACCAGGAGGAAGCACAAAAATGTAAATAAGAACATGTAAATAAGGTGTTTGGTAGATGTGAATAATGTCTACTACTTTAAGAAAAGTGGATTATCCTTAACCGTGTGGGTGCTCCTCATCCAGTCCAGTGAAGGTC